>QBDW01001060.1:0-25168 GCA_003261595.1 Maconellicoccus hirsutus
CCCCCTCGCCATCCTTGTCATCTCTTCCGATCGTATATTTTCTCCTATATTAAAATAAATTGTCAAAACGAAACTTTGCTTTTTTTTAAACCTTTTTTAATGTTTTTTTTTTGTAATTCTGTAAAAGAAGGACTTACGAAATTCAAAAAGACAAAAAAATTGTCTATAAAAAATATTGTTTTCTCAAGTCATTCCAAGCTTCATAAAAAGGACTCATTGAAATTTTCTCGACATTTTTATAAAAAAATGGCATCATATTTTATTAGTTGATTTTAATTTTTTTAATTCTCGCGAATATTTTTCTTTATTTTGTGATTTTCTTCCATTATTGAAAAAATCGTTATTAAAAAATTATTCAAATCAACATGGTGAAATTTGGTATTCATTCATAATTCGATTGTGAAAAAATTCGTCGCTTCTTTATCGTCGTCGATCCCTCCCCCCTCTTCCGTTGGTTCCTTGGCTACCGGAAATTACGGTTTCTTTATCGGTGAAAAATCACAAGCGATATAAAAAAATAAAATAATTCACGATAACGCGAATAATATTACAAACGAGACAAAGAACGGTATAATAGACGAGACGAAGTTTAAAAAAGTAACATTGACTCATCGAGCCTTCGGGCGTGTATACTTTGAAAATACGAAAGTTGAAAAATTATACGTAGATAATTTAAAACTTGGCCAAATTTACAGTTTACACAGCATCGAGGCGACTCTAAAGCGCCATGAGAAGCAATTAGCAAATGTAGAGGGAAATGACTCGCGTGATGATACGTTTTGTGGACAATGTGCGCCTCAACAGGTCACACGATACTTCTGTTGGCGAATTAATTAATGGAACAAGCGTCGAAGAAGAAAGACACAATGGCACGCGAGTCTACAAAAATCACGCTGAGTTTTAGTGGAGCGGAAACGAAGGGCGGGGGTTGTCGTGCGAAGACTTCTGGTGTCAATCTCCGGATAGTGAATATTAGGAGCTCGATGAAGTAGCGTTGGAATAAAGGATTGTATTATGTAATTAGAATCGATTAGCGGGTTTAATAGATTATTGACATTGCAAACGAGTTCAATAACATAGGCGGATAATTATCGTAGGGAGGAATTTTACGCAATTGGTAGCGTTTCGAACTCGAAGGTGCGATATTTCCTCATGTATGAGCGAACTCTCGTATCGATTATTGACCCATTATACGATCGCCTTCTCTTTGCGAGCTCGCAGAAGCGTTGGCGTTCGGCGAACGTTGCCAATTAGCGTATGCACAATGTTACGCGGCCGGCGGATTATTGTGTCTTCGGTAATAGCCCTGGCGAGTGGCGACCTTAAGAAGTGCGTGGACTTTGGAAATATTAAAGCGGCGTCAGAGGTAGCGGAATAACAAATATAAACGATGACGTTATCGAGATGGGTAAACGGCGCCATATGCACGAATGTCAACTATTATAGTAGTGACCTCCTCGGAGAAAATTCATGTTTGTTTTTCGGTTTACGTGTGGTGTTAACGGGTTCGAGTGTTTACATCTTATCTGAGCTGGAGTGTTCAAGTGTAAGGGTATTTAGGTGTACGAGGGGACGTGTTTATGTGTGAACAGGTGGAATGGAAGTGAGAGTGAACTGAAATGTTTGGATGAGACATACAGTGATCTCGGAAGCAGGGGGGAGATTGAAAGGGGAATGACGATATGTATTCGAGTTTTTTCGTAGTTTTTATAATCAATCGAAACAGAAATTTAAATCGTATCGTATTCGATTTCGTTGTCTGCGATCAAAAAAAGCTTATATTGAAGAGGATTTCGTCACTTTCGTCGCGATTAAGTAAAATTATGACGTAATTTGAAAAGATGCACAAAAATTATCAATACAAAAAATGTTCGTTTTCAAATTTTCAACAACTTTTGTTTCAAAAATTTGTTTCTCAAGTCGCCCAAAGCTTCACAAAAACACCCCGAGTTAATTTGTTTGCGATGTTGATATGAAAGTATGGTGAAATTTGAGAAGGTACGAAAGAAATAATCAGCACAAAAAATGTTCCCTCAATTTGCCATAACTTTTGTTTCAAACATTTTTCTCTCAAGTCATCCCAGGTTTCACAAAAACGCCCAAACTAGGTCATTTGGTGAAGTTATGACAAAATTTGAGGGGATACGAAAAAAATTATGGAAACAAAAAATGTTCTTCATTCAATTTGCAATAACTTTTGTTTCAAAATTTTTTTCTCAAGTCGCCCCAGGCTGAGTAAAAACGTCCCAACCCAAATATTTCAAGTAACGGTTTTCCATTTTCATCTCATGCCATGAAATTTTATATTCGATGGATTATGGTTTTTTCCTGGAGTGGGAGGAGGAGTAAAGGACTACGTAAAATTCTATATTTTTGCAGGTACTTTTCTATTCAAAATTACCCCAAAGGATGTTTTTCTCAATACATATTTTCATTATAAGGTAATTTTCACATGCACAAAAAAAAATCACATAACTTTAACAAGGTGGTCATAAAAGCTTCAAGCATTCGTAAAATCTGCTAAAAAAATTAAAACATCGGAAAAATTTGTAAAATTCAACAACAACTTGAATAATGGTCAATTTTTTAATATAATACAATTTTATTATTTTCTTCGTAATAATTACCATATTTTTTCGAGTATTTTCTTGGTCTTACCAACAATCTCATAAATACCGGTTCTTATATTCAATGAAATCTACTTCGATTATGTTTTTTTTTTTGCGAAGAAAGGAAAGGGAGGGGGGAGGTATAATGCACATATTATGGTTGTTTATGAAAAAGGAAAAGAATGCGGAGAATTCATTGTCGAGGTGTTTCTGGATTTATTTCACGTTGAATAATTTTTCATCTCGTTAATTAATTTTTTTTTTGCAAATTAGAAACAATTTTTAAATGGCGTCATTTTTACGTTAAATTTTTGTGTAATTCAAAATCATTAAGAAGGAAGGGGGAGTGAGGAAGAAAAACATTATTTTCCATTAAGGATTAGTCTGCGTTGAAAATTGTCAAAATAATTATGTATAAATTACTAAGAATCGAGAATAGCAAATTTTAGCATTAAGAATTTTTTCCTGTATATTTTCAAGTTTTTGTGATTTCACAGGAAATCTTTTAAAAAAATTTTAACAAATTTTAAAATACTTGTAAAAAATCAAAATTTGATAAATTTTGAAAATTCAATGCACAATTTTATCAATTAAATCAAGACTCGGAAAAATTAAGTCAAATGGTATCACGAAAACTCGAATAAAAATTCGCATAACTATTCCACGACTACAATCGTCTCTCCCCCCCAAAAAAAACACTCCTCTCATGGACGCTTTCAAAGGTCAAAAATTCTGTTAATTTGAATAACCATGTTCACAAATCCACGTCTATTTACAAAAGGCAACACGAAACCGAAATTTATTTCCAACGTACCCACATGTTTATCTACAAACAATACAAGTAACCTCCTACTTTACACTATGGTCAATGCACTTGGAATTCGAATGAAATTTACCTCGTTCAACGCAGCATTCATTTCAAGCCCTCTTTTTCATGTTTACAAACATGTCACCAAGATATACGCCTTGTATCTCTCCGAAGATCCTTATCGTTTCATAATTCAATTTCTCACGTTGGAAATCACGGTTAGATCATTTCCGTATCTTCGCTCTTCTCGATGACGAAGTGGATGATAAAATTGCTAATGAATCATTGATCCAGCATCGGTGCAATTAAACACCTGACCTAGTTCTGGGGTACTTCCTACACGCCAAATGACATGTATGCGTCCACAAACTTTCATTCGCTTCTCCTTTTTTGCGCTGTTGAACATGGATCTCTGCATCGATCGCACGTCCACTCGTGCATGTTTACGCCTGGTGTACTTACGTGCTACGAAATCCAAACAATGTTTATATTTTCGCGTAGTTAAACGGTTAAACGCACAGTTCGCGACTTTCTGAGACCATGGAATGTTGGCAAAAAATATCCAATTTATTACCTTTCATCTTGACTGGTCTGCTTATCGTAGCGAAGTGCTCGTTTATCTAAAAATGTTCGCTAAAATTAGACGTCAATGAACTTTAAATTCTCGTCCATCGTAAAAATACCCGTTGAAAATTTTCTTACCAGTGAGTAAATTTTCCACACCTTAACCTTGGCCTAGCTCGATGGGAAATTTCACCGTTCAAAAATGTGACCATATTCATAATTGCCATTTTCCAAGAATACAAAACGTACCTTATTTTTAAACGTATTTCTATACAAAATGGAAAAAAGCACCGGAAATAACTAATGAGACTGCGGAAACAGTTGCATAAAACATTTGTGATATTTTAAATTAGCGAAACAATGGCTTTTCATTTTCTTTCATATTCTCCTTTAGAATAAAAAATTAATAATTTCAACGCGCATGCATCTCGATATGCTCCACCAAGTAAGAGGTATTTTTCCAAAGTCGTCTATACAATTTCCGCGACCACGGAGGCATTGTTTCCCTCAGAAGAACGCGACAATTACGCGAATTTACAGTCTCGTCTGTCAAAAACCGTTACGTCGACCAATATAATCGAATTCTTGCATAGAGATTTATATGCAGAGTCCTATAAAATTCAGTAAAAGGTCAAGGATACCCAAAATGGGGTAAAATTTCGAAAAAATTGGTCCAAAAATTCAAAAATTAATAAGAAAATTTTAACTAAATTCATGCATTATAATTTAAAAAAAATTTCATTTCAATAAAAAATTTTTGGGGAGGAGATGAAAAGCCTCTACAGAAGTTCATCGTGATTAAAAATTTCAACCAAATTCTTAAATCACAACAAGAAAAAATTCCGTATAAATTTTAATTTTTTTAAGCTGTAGGAAGAGAGGGAAGAGTGAAAGAGCTGAAATTTTTGCCAAAAGTGTATCTCAATTGTACCTCTTCCATTATTATCATAATATTATCAAAATCTGGGCTCAAAGGCAACACACTTTTCCTTGCCTTTTTTGACAACCCTTGCCCAAACATTCGAAAAAACGATATTTTTTCAACTCGAACTTCCTCCCCATTCCTCATCCCTCAATAAGAATTCTCATTTTTAATCAGACAATTTTTTATCGATCTAGGGTGAAAAATATGGGAACAAAATTTATAGATTTTGATAATTGAAAATGAAATGATACACAGAGCGCGCTGCAACGAAATGTTAAAAACGAGACACTATGATGTACATGAGAAAATTGTAGTTTTTAAATTTGCACTCGAAAACGGGAAGGTTTTAGAAATTTTTTCATCTCTTATAATTTGAAGAAAATTAAATTTCCTATTTTTTGATATGAAAACAATTACGTTTTAACCATTTTTAAGGTTGTAAAGCTCATTTCTTCTCACTGATTTTCAGCTTTTTTCAACGTTTTGCAGTTTTGCAATGAAATTACCTTGAATTTAAGTCAGAAGCATAAATTTTTTGTAAATCTCGAGTTTACAGAATTTTTTCTTCTTTTTAATGATTTAACAACGATATTTTTGTTGATGAATTTTTCATTGAAACATTCACTATTAATTATTTTACGATTATGTTAGTCTTTCGGTATTCAATTTAATGTCATTGATACATCATTGAAAAGAAAAAAATTCTGAAAATTCGAGATTTTCAAAAAATTGAGTTTTCTGGCTTAATCTTGCAGTAATTTGAATGCAAAGTTGCAAAACATTGAAAAAATCTGAAAATCCGGGAGAAGACAACGAGCTTTACAACCGTAAAAATGGTGAAAATGTAATTGTTTTTATATCAAAAAATAGGAAAATTAATTTTCTTTGAACTATAAGAGATGAAAATTTTTCGTAAGTCCTCTCGTTTTCGAGTAAAAATTTAGAAACTACAATTTCCCGACATATTACAATTCAAGTATCCCATTTTCAAGTATTTCGTCACAGCGCCACCAGATGTCAGCCACTTTGAATTTCATTGCCAATAACGATAGGGCATTTTAATAAATTTATAAGGTGCCCTCTCTGAATGACGAAGGATTGCTGAGGGCATCTTTGGTGGTTGTTGGCTTTGCTTGCTATTTCAATTCTCTGGGTAGTTCTGGAATGTGGAATGTGGAATTTCGAAGTAGGCCTAATCGGTGTAATTTGAAAATATCCTGAATCGATATTCGAGGCGTTTGTTTTGCATAACAAGGCAATTTCGATGGTTTTTATCAACCACGAGTAACACCCTTTTGCTGTGTCGCGAAACGTGGCAACCTGAACGAATTCATTTGCGCCTGTGGTAAACAAGACATTACGACATGACCATTAATGGCATTCGATGTACATGGCCGGTACTCGTACGACAATCGAATAAACAGTATACTAATAACTTACTTAAAATTATCGCTAGCTTCGAAAGGTAGATATATTGTAGGTTCGATGGAACGGGCAAAAGGAGGTGTACACGAATAATCGTCTTTTCTCATCGATGAATTTGGCATTTCGCCCACGTGTAACGAATTTACATGTGGAATGATTTCTTTGCTTTTTTGAATAAAAAAATCAAACTCGATTGTTGACGTTATGAATATGAAGTTGGTAAAAAGAATAATCGATGTGATAAACAGAATTGGTGGTTTAAGTATAAATGGGCTACCTTGACATGCGCCTTCGTCTCGCGACGAACAGACTCGCGAATTAAAAATTCACTTTATGTAAAGAGCGATTAATAGTTGAAAAATATGTCGAAAATGACCGAATCGTCGGCGAGATGTTAATTGTGCCTGTTTTCGTATTAATGTCTTTATTACCCTAGGCGAGTGTAATTACGTCATCGTTTCGTAAAAATGCATCGGGGGGAATTTTTTGCATAATTAATGACAACGACGGCGCTGGCTCGTTGAATATGCATGTGATCGATATTTATTGTCAGAGGTGGTTTTTTCTCGACGGACGCTGTGTGTTGCATCATTATACACGAATAAACGTTCATATTTAATAATTAATAAAGATGTTGAGTCTCCGACGTCATCTGGTTAATTTCTTCTTAGCGAGTCCCTGTGGGAGAAAAGGTTTATGCGTTTGAAAGAGAACGCGTATGTTTACACGGTAGTGTAAACGTTGCACCATTATTTGTCATTTAATGGTATCGATGAACCTATCTTGGTCGAGTTATTTTTGTAAGGAATCTCGAGGGTTGGTCGGGATGAACTAGATGTGGTGATTATGAAATAGAGGTTTTTTCTAGCGTTTTCGAACTAATGGTTTTTTTTTTCTTCACGCAGTCATGAACACAACAAAATGGAAAGGGATTTGAATAGTTTGATGCCGTCTGGGGATGCTGCGGATAGAACGAAATCGCCAGCCAGTGAAAGACGCGTTCAGCAGTCGACCCCCGAAAGGACATCGACCACTTTGAAAGTTTTCCTTCCCAATGGAGGATTTAATATCGTCAAGTTTAGCGAAAATATCGATGTTAAGGTGAGGATTACATGTGATATGATATTTTAACGCTTTAGTCATGTCGAAATTGTGGTTATTCAATATGGTCTTTTTTGCTTTTTAATCTACCATCTTATCTGGTGGTTTATTGGAAATGCGAGCTCGTCTTTAAGCTTGGGAGAGATTTCAAATCAGATGTAATAGTTTCTTTGGTGTGGTGTTTCAATTCGGCGTTATTTATTCGATACGAAGATGCGATGGTTTGCCAAAAGAGGAGGGGTACTTTGACGTTTGTAATTTGAAAAAATCCGATATTAAGCTGAACTGTGCTTCCATCATCAGAAAAAAAAGGAATGAATTCCTATTGAAAACGACCCTAATGTATTGCGCTTCAGCTCAAAAATCAAGTATTCGATTCAATATTTTTTTCCAGCGGAATTTGTAGAGAATTTGATGGGCTTCAACTTTGAACTGAACTGCTTTTTTGATAATACTGGTTTTTGCAAAGATATAAACTAATTTTAGGGGGTTGAGATCCACAAAAAAGGAGACTTGCGAACAAGGCATTAGTCCAGGAGTGATGTTTGAGGATATCGAACACTAGGTATATACCAAATTTCAGCTCATCTCCTCATTTTACACGCTCGAGACTTTTTTCGTGCTAAATTAATTTCACTACGCACAATCTTAGACTTTAAAACGTAATTCCACGTTTATAAGCGACCGAAATGATTATAATTTATTGAAAAAAAAAATTCAAAATCCATTTGGGGGAAGCTATGTCCAATTTTTTTAAAGTTATGCAACTTATTCAACATCGAAGCCCAAAAGGTTGCCTATACTTCACATAAAAGGCAAAAATCCCATTTTAGTCACGTTCGAAGATCGTAATCACAATTTTTTATTGCAGGAAATAATTTTATTAGTTACCAGTCATCTAGCCACTACTCCTCGCACATATCAGAATGTATACGCGATGCGACTATACCATCCGCTCACCGGAGAAACGCATTGGTTGCATCAGGATACAACCATGTCTGAGGTAACGATACAATGTATTTGATAAGATTTACGTGGTCTCTAATTAGAGGGTTTCTAGGTGTACGAAAAATACGATCAAATACACCCGATGCAAGAGTGGAGGTACGAGTTGAAAGTACGATACGTTCCTCAAGACTTGAACGATCTTTATGAGAAAGACAAAGTTACTTTTTATTTTTATTATGACCAAGTAAGTCCGTATTTGGTTGATTTATCGTAGCGGAATGATACGAGATGCGATGTTTCGAACAGGTACGAAACGATTATTTGACCAGTGACGCGGGTACTAAAATAGATCAAGATATGGCCGTACAACTGTGTTGTCTTGGAATACGATTCTATTTCAAGGATATGCCTCAGATCGCTTTAGATAAAAAATCTAATTTGGAATATTTAGAAAAAGAGGTCGGTACGAAGGAATGAATAAACGAGAGGTAATATCTCACGAGATGGGTTTTCTTACAGATTGGATTACTGCAGTTCCTTCCTAGAAATATTTTAGATAGTATTAAAACGAAAACGCTAAGGAAACTTATACAGCAACAGTTCAAAAAAGTCGCTCAATTATCCGAGAAAGAATGTATGTTTAAATTCCTCGAAATGCTCAGATCGGTGTATCGATATGATCACGAAATGTTCAAGTGCTCTCTAGGAGTAAGTATGCGTTTTTATGAAGATCTATGAAGTCTTATGTGCCTGCTCGATCGAGCTATTATAAGCAATGACTGATTCTTGGTGTATGCACTGAAAGGATGATTTTAAGAGAAAGTGGATATTTTCTAATCCGTTCGTTTTCCGAGAATCTGCCTTTCCCCTTCAAATCCGAAAGACCGTAGTCTCGAACGTGCTAGATTTTTGAAAACAATGGTGATGTATGACCCCGAACTTACCAGAACCACAATTCCAAATATACCACTTCCAGAACAATAGACACAAAGGTACTTGATGTCTTGGGGTATGTTCGGAGACTCGTGTGTGAAAGTAGCTACGCAGTGTTGCCATCAATGCGCACACTAATGCAGTCTCTTAATGGAAATTAGAAAAAAAAATAATTTGAAAAATTACTCTTTTCATTTTTTAAAAATAATTTTGAAAGTATAATCTCGATCGAGCGAACATTTTTTTTTGTGTTAAAGACTCTACTAAAAGACGTGTTGTTTTTAGTCTGGATGGTCTATACCGATAGAACTAGTCATAGGACCGGATCTTGGCATATCATATATGTCGCATCAGTCCCCCGATGTGAGTATATTCGATGACGAAATCTTCGTAATGTACGAGTAATTAATCGAGGAAATTGTTCGAGCAGCCGATTAAAATGGCGACCTTCGATAGTATCGAAGCGATCCAAACGTCGTTATCGGATTGCGAAGCTCATCGTAAAGCTATACTTCAACTTCGAGTGGCCGGTACTGCCGAAACGTTAACCATAACTTGCCCGTGTGAAGACGAAATGGATAGTTTGGCTGATCTCATCGACGGATATTGCAGACTACACAACGACAACGGTATCTCGTTGTGGAATCGTAAAAGTAAGTGGAAATTATTCTCGTGTATGTTAACCTACCAAAAGTCTATTTTGCGCGTCGAACTAACAAACGTCGTGATTTTTTTTTCACCTATGAGCCCCCCAAAACATATCCCAAGGGTGGGGAAAAAATCACGATTGTGTATGTGTTGCGTGTAATAATAAAATGAATTTGTTTTCTATACAAGCTGCCGTTTGGAATAGATTTCCTTGTCCGTGCGGAGCTAAAGGTTAGTACGTTGTAAAATTTGGAAATGTATGGTGCTTTTTTGGGGTCTTGTGTGTGGTGTGGTGACGATGTCGCGGACGCGATGTTTTATCGAATGGTTGATTTCTGTGTTATAGCTTCGAAAAACGTTTCGAAAAAGAATGGCGACATGTTGTCCGAAGATTACGCTGAAATTGTCGAAGAAGAAGGAGATTATTCTACGCCAACGAGTGAGTTATCTTGTTTCTGAACGTGAAATTGGAAAAAGCTAACGAGCACTTTTTACCAGATCGAGATTACGAATTGCAACGCTCTCAGGTAGAATTACGTGAAATCATAGGTGAAGGGCAATTCGGCGATGTTCACGCTGGTATTTGTAAATTAAAACAAAATTCTAAAACCGGTATCAAAGAGAAGGCTATTCCGGTGGCTGTGAAAACCTGCAAAACGGATGCAGATTTAGCCATGGCCGAGAAATTTCTCGAAGAAGCATGTACGTAGTTTGAGAACGATTGATAAGCAGCGTGAAATGCGATATTAATGACCCCGTGTTACAGATATTATGCAGCAATTCGATCACCCACATATCATCAAATTGATCGGTGTATGTTGTTCTAGTCCTATTTGGATTGTTATGGAGTTGGCGAAAAAAGGAGAGTTACGGGCGTACTTACAGAATAATAAAGCTATATTGGATCTCGCAACGTTGGTTCTTTATACATTCCAATTATCCACTGCTCTTTCGTATCTCGAATCGAAGAAATTCGTTCATAGGTGAGTGCAGATGATACTGTGCCCGCATCTGAGTTGAATTAGAACAGCGCGGTTGCGTAATACGGGTTTATTTTCTCGTTAATTGAATTAATCGAGGATAAAATTTGGTGGTTTGTTTGATTTTATTGTGAAATTAAAGGTGCACTGGGTTATGGGGAATACGTCAGATTAATTGCCTGTGAGTGATGATCATGAATTGGTATCCCGCATGAGATATTCCTTATGATGTTTTTTATCTTTTATCTTGAATTTTCAAGTGTAAATGGTAGATAGCTTGAAGTTGGCATTGAATTTGGATTTTTCACGAAAAATTAATGTATTTTGATATCCCACATGACATGGTTTTGGTTGCTGAAAATATGTGTTCATTTTATGCAAATCAACTCCAGTTCATTTTGAGTCTAAAATTACGATTTTTTCGAAAAATTACTCTGGAAAGGTGTTCCTTGTGAAAAATTGTCTGTAATTGATTTCCCACATCGTATGTTTTTTCTGTTGATTTTCGACTTCATGATGATGATGAAGTGTAGTGTTTTTCATAGAAACTAACGAAGTTATTGCAAAAATTACATTGGATTTGGAATCCTCGTGAAAAATCGACCACAACTGATACCCAACATGATATTATTTCATCGACATTTATTTTCGACTTGTGCAGATTAGGTAATTTCCTATCTGAAAATGAAATTTTTTCAAAAAAACAAAAAATCTGACAATTTGACAAAAAATCTTTCGCCATTAATACTGAACATGATATCTTTGCATTGATGTAGATTTTGACTCAATTGAAAGGCCAACTTGATGTTCCTCAAAGCTGCAAATGAAATTAGGTTTAAAATAATAATAAATTCGGGTTTCTCGTGAAAAATTAACCTCATTTGATACCCCACATGGTACTTCGTATTCGCTTTCAAAATGGACCAATGTGATTCTTCACTTGTCACATTAGCGCTCCACTCAGTCTTCAGGTGTTCTATTATCTTCAAGGATATGATTCACGATGAAATGAATTTTCAGAGATATCGCTGCTCGTAACGTCTTGGTATCGACAGAGAGATGCGTTAAATTAGCCGATTTCGGGTTATCTCGCTGGGTTCAAGATCAAAGTTACTACAAAGCCTCTAAGGGGAAGTTACCTATTAAATGGATGTCCCCTGAATCAATCAATTTCAGACGTTTTACTACGGCTAGCGATGTTTGGATGTTTGGTAAGGGAAATTTCAGGATAGAGTATCTGCAGAACACGAGGCCAGGCAACTTTTCCTGGTCGGAGGATACCTATGGTAGATTTTAAATGAAAATATGCTTCGTAGGCGTTTGTATGTGGGAAATCTTGATGCTGGGAGTGAAACCGTTCCAAGGTGTAAAGAACAACGACGTTATTGGGAAAATAGAAAATGGTGAGAGGTTACCATTGCCTCCATTGTGTCCTCCAAGGTTGTATTTCTTGATGAGCCAGTGTTGGTCGTATGAGCCCAGTAAGAGACCTACTTTCAAAGAGATCAAAGAAGTTCTTAGGTAAGTTGATTGTTTCTGGTTTACTTCGAAGTACCAAAAGCGCTAGATTTAGAGATTGTTCTTTCTGCAGCGAAATTCTATTGGAAGAACGTCATCAGCAACAGGAAACAGTTCGACGGGAGAATCGAAGAGTACATGGACTTTCATGGAGTAAGTTTGCGTCGAAGATATGCGTCGATATGATAGCAGAAGTAATATATTCGTAGGTTCAACAGGCTCAGACGAAGTAATCCCGCCACCGAAACCGTCTCGTTATCCGGGCTCAGAGATTGTCGAACCGAGTACGGCAATATCGCTGGAACGTAACCCGGCTCCGGTGTCATCTTACATAGTCGCTCAAAATCCCGAGGTACTTGTGCATTTACTGAAAGAAAACGAAGCTCGAGGTTTGAATCCGTCCGTGTACACGACTCCGGCATCGGCGTTCAACACGATAGCGGTAGATTTCAAAGAAAATACCGGTTCTGGTTGTAGCGATTTTTCTACTACAGATAAAACTATCTCAGCTGGCAATTCTTTGCAAAGCTTAAACTCTATAAGCAGCGGTTTCTCCGCGGCGCCTTCTATATGTACAAATACCCAACCGGCGCCTATTTCTCCTCGCGAAACCGCTAACGCCACTGGTTCCATTTCTAATAAATCTCTGCCGAGAAATTTCGGCGCGTCCGGTGGTGGAAAGCTAAGCGCTCGTGTAGGTCATATCGAAGGTCCTAGAAAATCGTTCTCTATATCGTCCAGCGAAATTAGCGAACCCGTCAGTTACCGCGCCATCATGAGTAAAATACCGAATCGAATGAGCCGCTCAGTGGATTCAGCCAACGACGGTAGCATAACTAAAGACGAGGTTCGGTATAATTTTAATTCGTCAACGTGTTTGGTTCTTTTGGCAGTTTAGAATTTTCCTTTTGCATGTGCATGTTAAGACACCGATTTATTTTAAATCACAGAAATACACACCGAATGAGGTCTGATTTTTCTTTTTTAAGGCTTCGTTTTGTTTGCGAATTTGATTTTTGGTTTATTTTCCACGGAGAAGGATCGACACGTAGATGCGTCTCCAAAACCGCCGTCAATAAGTAGTACCTATTTTTGAGATTTAGGTCATCTTGGACGTTTCCTTTTCCACGTGAAGTAGTGTTTTTTTGGGCTTTTGCTACTCCAGGTTTTTTTTTCATTTTTGCTGCTACGCTGTAGTCATGTGGTGGTTGTGTACATATACGGGATCCATTTTTGATTATTGCATGTATTTTAGTTATTTTTATTTCTTCATGTAACGTTGGCATGAGTAGTTTGACGTATCTAGTTGATTAAGACGATTTTATCGACGATAATCATCGTTATTTGGGTGACTTGAGAATACCGGGTAGCTTTGGTAACGTGGTTGTGATTCCATTTTTAGTAGAGTTTAGTCTTGATAGAGGTTGTTGACCCCTGATAAATAATTTCACGGTTAAATATTAAAGCAGAAAAAGTAGAAAAACATAAATGGAAAATAAATATATCAATTTTATAAATTAGAAAAATGTAATTTTTGCCAAGGAAAATAATGATAATTTAATCAAATGAAATGAAGTGAAGTAAAAAAGGGGATCGTCACATTTTTTTTGTGCTTATACGTTGATTGTTTATAGCCAGTTAGCCATTTTGACACAACTACAACTATTTCACCATTAGTAGTAAATCTAGGGTAATAGTTTTTAAATGGTGCAACCTATTTTGGTAAATGATGAAATGTATTAATTTTAATTCATAGATTGAAGTTAAAGTATGAGCAATGCGCTCAGTGATGGGATATCCGTAATGAAGTTTTTCCCATTCCAACCTTCCAAATTTCCCTTTTTTTCCCCATTTTTCAATATCTAAAATTCCCACTTTTTTCCCAGACTTGTTTGAAAAAAAAGTAAATACATTATATTTTTCCGTTTTTTTTTTAATTTTTTTATTAGCTTTATTATTTATTAAAAACAAACTCAAAATGTAGTAGATAACAAAATTGAACACCTAGAAATTCAAATAACATAAAAAACAAATAGGTGATTACTTAACTGCCGAAACCAACAGTAAATTACCTACTTTTTCTTTCTTTTTTTTAAAGAAATAATAACTCTGCAGACAATAAATAAAAATTGTAAACAATTCGGTAATAGTTTTGAATTCCCACTTTTTCCCAAAATTTGACAAATTGTTGAAATTTCCCACTTTTTCTCTTTTCCCCACGCGACTATTTTTCACCTCTGAATTTCCCACTATTTGGGAAATTTCCCACGATATCCCATCACTGAATGCGTTCGACTATTATCACAAAGCTTATATAGAATTATATGACACACTTTATCTGCGAGTCTCAAAACAGTCTACTTTTACTTTCATGAAGCGTGATGCGTGATCAGTCGCTCAACTAGTGATCAAATTCGATGTATTGACGTTAAATTCTTTTTAAATTTAATTAAAATTTTCATTAATTTTATTTATCTTTAACTTGTCCGGTATTTTTAAGAACACTGAAATTACGATGAATACAAAAATTCGATCTACTTTTCGAATTAGCTAGAAAATGCGTCGCTACGTAGTAATTTTTTCTCTATACTTCGATCATGTATTTTTAATGAATAAGACGATTATCTCGTAAAAATATTAATTTGCGGTGGATTTTAACACTATAGAGCGATGGTATCCTATATGGCGACAATCTCCTACCAGAAGGAAGCTCCCCGACTGAACAAGACTTGAGGATCGAGTCATTGGAGCGAAGATTACGTCAGCAAAAGCTAGAATCTGAACAAGACAGCAAATGGTTGGCCGAAGAGGAAATCAACCTGGTGAGTTTAACGTCACGACTTCCTTATCTCATCGAATTACCGATGTGTATTGTGCAGAAAAAACGACTCTCGATCGCGAACAGTCTATCAGACAGTGACTCGGCCGATGGAAGGAGTTCGTGTACTCCACCGTGGAAACATTCCGGATCTTTGGATCGTTCTCGTACCCAAAATTCCGAAGAACGCGTTATCGTCGTGAAGGTAAGTGTGATTTTCTGTTTTGTGAATTTGACCGTTCATTGGATATCTGCGTTTTAGAACGTGAAACCGCCGCCGACTGCTCATCTAGATCGTACTAATGATTTAGTATACGAGTGTACGAAAAACGTCGTTTTGGCTATTACCAAGTTAACCCATGGTGAGGTGGTTTTTACGCGTAAATGAGAATTTTTATTTCGTTGACCTCGGTATTCATGCGATGATGTTTTCATAGGCGTACAACATAATTTATTTAACGAATACTTAGAACTAGTCAGAGAAGTTGGATTGGAATTGAAAGCTTTGCTATGTAGCGTCGACAGACTTGTACCAGTGTTTCCCCAAAGCGCTCATAAAGAGGTAAATATCTCATGGAAATGCTCTAATTTCCAAGCATAGACTAATTAATTCAAACGTAGATTGAAATGGCCCATCAAGTATTGAGTAAAGATATGAAAGAACTCGTCGGAGCGATGAAACTAGCTCAGAATTATTCCAACACGATCGTCGACTCGACGTACAGAAAGTAAGTTGCATAGATTCAAGGTAACTTCAACCCATAATAGGACTTATATTTGCAGAAGTATGTTGAGCTCGGCTCACGTGTTGGCGATGGATGCGAAAAATCTCCTAGATGTAGTCGACTCCGTTAGAATTAGGTATCCGGAAGTTGATCAGATAATAACGAAGGGTCAAAGTACCGCGGAAACTTCGGATATTCCGTCTCCGGCTCCAGCCGATAATCCAGTTTTAGTCGACGAATCCAGTTATGGAGTTCCCAAAGCTTCTGAGCTCGTGAAAAATGGTCATCTGAAGAAAGATACGAAATAATTGTCGAAAGGTGTTTTGTCACCTTGGACGTCGAGGTTTTGTGTAAATATTTCGTAATTTATTGGTACGTTATGCTCATTGCTCTTTTTCTTCGCATTTCGCATTTTTATCTCATTTTTTTTTTGTTTTTGTAATCGAAACAACATTTTGCCAAATGTGTAAAATTCAATACTAGTCGTTTTACTTTTATTTTCATGTTTATATTCTCACGTTCTAATGTATTATAGTTTTAAGGTTGTGAATGTATTATGAGAATAATTCGCGTATAATGCAACGGTGATTAGTGACGGGGGCATTTTGACTGAGGAATATTCGCGTATACGTAAATTTTATTTTTTATTTTTGGCTGTGGTATATAAACGTATATCGCGACCCAAAGATTTGGCATCGCTGTTGCAAAATAAGTTTCGAGAATTTTATACTTACTTTTTTCATTTTATGAAGTCATGGTCGTTAGGTAGATGTTGCTTGTTTTTATTTTTTCTGTGGCTACGATATGTATTAGCGAATATGTTACGCGATGTAGTTGATTTATTGTCGTTTGTGATTTATATTTCGTACCTAAATAAATTTTTTATTCGAGTGGAGGATTTTTAGTGTATTTTTCCAACCACCATTTTATGGAATACTCGTGCTGGGGCGTTTTTGTAAGGCTTAGGGTGACTCGAGAAAAAAAATTTTGAAACAAAAGTTATTGCTAATTGAAAGTGGAATATTTTTTGTATAAGTTATTTTTTCGTATCTCCTCAAAATTTACCACATTTCTTCAAATAACTTGGTTGGGGCGTTTTTGTAAAGCTTGGGGTGATTTGAGAGAAAAATGTTTGAAATAAAAGTTCTTGAAAATTTGAAAAGAAATATTTTTCGTATCAACAATTTTTTTGTATCTTTTTAAATTTCGTTATAAGTTAACTCAATTGCTACGAAAGTTTTGTAAAACTTCTTATTACCAAAGTAAAGAAAATTTCTATGAAGAAAAATTTCAAAAATTTATTAAAAAGATTATTACACTAATTTATTATTCAAGCATACTCAATTATTCATACATAAGTATTGAAGGATTTTTGGTTAAATAATTTGAGAGAGATTTCCTCTTCGATTTCTTTATGAACTTTCCTTTGGATTTTCTCGAAGTAACTGTTAACTACAACGAGAAAATAATACGTCGAAGCTGAAAAAAAATGCATCCAAAAATTCATGAATTATAAAGTATTCCTACGCTAAATCCTAAAAAAGTTGTCAATTATTTCAATAATCGTATATTTTGAAAATTTTCACTATCAACAGGAAGTGGAAAAATTACCGAGTGTTCGATTAATCATTGCTCATTTACTGGGAATTTTCGTGGATGACTTTCGATAAGATTGCTTTCAATGTTTTTAATCATAAAGTCAGTGTTGTCTATTTGAATTTTTCCTCAAGATTTTCAATTATTCAAAATAATTTTTTATAAATAATCAATGTCGTAGTAAGTGCGGGTACTTTTGATTTTTTTTTTTCTTATGAACATAGCTTTCACAGGAAAATACAAAATTTATGCGTACCTGTCGCTAATGAAGATACCAAAGCTGCTATCATCCATTGAATTATTCCGGTGCAACAAATAATCATGTCTTTGGGCATTGGTATAATATCAGTGGAAATCGAGATGACATCGAATGAAAATTTAATACTGCTAATTAACAAAATCCAAAACCAGAAGTTTTGAGAGCTCATAAACAATAATAGTAAATCGGATTTTTCCTGAGAAAATATGCATTTTTAACGGAATTCGAATTTTTGTTGGAATTTTCATCAGTCATGTTACCGTTATAACTCCCACAGCTCCTATCACAGGGAGAATATTTCCAAAAATCCATAAATACCGTAAATTATCTTTTGAAAATGTCGGCAACAATAATAAGCTGAAATGGATACCCTGATGGATAAAAGTAAAAAACCTCACCAGCATATTTAAAACAATTACCAATAAATTAGAAATTGCGATAATACTTACCAATTGAAAAACAACAGCCATCATTGTTCCTATTCTTAATGAACAAACGCCACAAAAAGAATCAACTCTTGGTAGATACGGAAACCAAAACGGAAAACACATTTTTATATGTGTAATTTTTCAAAAAAAACAGCTCGCTGTTGTGGTACCACAAGTTTAGATTCAGTAATCATTCATTTTGCTTACATATTAAATTAAGTATCTATACCTACCTATTTCGAATAGTCGGAAAATTGTTAAATGGAATGTTAAAAAAGATTTTTAATTTGCTTACTACCTACTTCGCGCTTGATATGTTCTACCACTACATACGACAGTAACACTTCACAAATGAATATACCAAAAGTAGATAAACAAATCAGGAAAATTACATTTCATTGTCGAAGACGATAAAAATGTACAATGTTCAAAGTTTTCTTTTATTGGTTGATTTGATCAGTAATACTGTTTACGCAAATATTTATTTAACAACAATTCGGCGACAATCATCATCGTCGAATGAAAAATTTCACTGGAAGTAAGAAAAAAAATTGTGTGAAATGGTTGGAGCTATTTTTAATATCGCCGTTTCCTTAAGCATCTTTTGTCTCTCTTCTCTCCATTATTTGATAAACTTTGAAATCGTGTATCTCAGACAATTCTTTAGCTCGAAACTTGAAGCATTGAGTTTCTCGACAATTTTTCTGTAAGAGTTGAGAATCATCCAACAACTTTGAAAAAAACTTTCAAACCACAGACTTTCAACAGAAAAATCGATATTACAATTATTCTTAGGGATTTTCAGCGCTTTTATTTTTTTTAATTTTGTGTTGATAATAAGATATTGGAAAAAATGAAAGTCCTGAAAAGCCTCGAAAGCTCTTATCATTTTTCACAGAGTCCTAAATACCAATACTGTAAAACTGCGCATACGTTCCGCTATTCACCGCAACGCACCCTCCGTGAGAATTTTAATTTCGACGAAATGGCAGCACTGCGGTTACAATTAGCGTGCAAGACGGAACATTGATGTCTGTGAACGAGTGACGCGGTTCTTTTTTCATTTTTTAACGTGTGTTAGTCGCTTGTTGTTTGTGTTGTGTATATTTCGTGTATTAAATTTGTAATAAAGTAAAGAAACGCGTTAAATATCGTAATCCTTTAATTATTTCTTATTGAAGTATTTTTAATTTGTTATTTACGTGTTGGTGTTATACAATAATGCCATTTATATCCCGGTTCAGTGAATAGCATCCCTTTTATTGATTACCGCTGTGGAATTATTTTCGCGTGTTTTTCAATCTCCGGTGATGGGTTTGTTTTGAAGATTTTAATAGGTATTTTATATACCTGCAAAAGTAATGAGGCCGGTTGGAAATGGATTTCGACGCTGATCAAAGCCTGAAGGAATGGGTGAAAGACAAACCTTTGAGTATATTGCAACTCGATCCAGCTGATAGAGCTGTACTTCGAATAGCAGGTAATTTGACATGTTTTATCGTACTTATTAACGAATTTATGGTCAAGGTTGGGAAAATAAAAAGGCGATTTTGTTGTCGAGTTTTACCGCCTGCAACAACACCTACGTTAAATTTCTCTTGCATTGTTCATGGCGGAAGATTTACAAGCACGCGAAAGTTTATATTGTATTGTTTTTCGTCTTGATTGTGTGAAGTACATCGTGAAATCTACTTTGGAAAATCAACCGCGAATGCCGAATAGTGAAGGTACCCGGAGAACTATTGTTTCACGTTGATCAAATCTTCAGTCCGGTTCGTCACCGACGTCACGAGCGAATAAATGAACAACAAACCCTTAAAACTCGCGATGGTAATATCGATTCCATGTAATAACTCATCGATCGGTAGTATGACTCATTGCAGGTCAGTAGTTGCGATTTCCGACCTGCTTTTCGCCCAAAATCAACTCCACGGTTTACGAAGTAAACAACGTTCCGGCGTCATTCGATCCCCTATTTTTAATCCCGTATCGACGACGAACTACGGCCAGCGTCGCTGAAGAAAAAAATCGATACTCGTTGCGGCCGCCGAAGACTACGACCTCGGTATTGGTTTTACTCGGATCTGATAACAAACCACATGGCTGGCAGTTGGTTACACCTCGAAGACGTCGCAACGCTTCGTAATCTTTGGCTGGAAATAATTACTACCTTCTGCGCGTATTTCCTACCATCTCATGAACTCTGATTTTTTCCCCGCACGTGCTCGAGATTTCAGTCGACGGTGATTTTTTCCTAAGGTGAAAGTTCACGTAGACGTTTATGAATTCGGTGAGCAAATTTTTCGCAATCTGTTTAATTGGCGAAAAAACAATTAGATTTTCGTGTCTGGAGTAATAATTAGTCGACGAATTGGTCCTTTGTTAGGAAACCCACGTGACGATATTTGCTTCGTAAATTTGTAATTAATCGAGGGAATTTTCCGCCCTCTGTGGCCTTCCATTTGCGTGTTTTGTATTTTATCGATGATATTGTAGAATTTGAGATTATCGTGTTTTCGGCGTATTTCACCTGCGAGGAATATCGAGCTTTACAATGTGGTAACACTGGAGAAAAAGTCGAATGTTTTGACTTGTCGACGGTTTCCCGAAAGAATTTTCTGCGTGAGTCGTTGAATCGAGAATCGAATTTTCCATCCTTCTATGTAAAATGAGTTCCAACAAATGATTCAATGAATTTCGTGTAATGACGGAAAAAAATGGCCGATTCTTCCGAGTAATTCAAGTACGACGAGTTTAAAAAATGACCAATCAATTCTTTGAAAAAATTTTCTTAGTGATTAATTAAAGATCATAACAAAAATTTAAGTTACAAATCGTGTAAAAGATATATTTCGGCTCATAAAATATTTTAATTCTTTGATAAAAAAGTAATTTTACGAAGGAAAACTCGTTCAAAAAATAAATAACGATTTAATCGTTCGCGAACGATATCTCGGAATATTTTTCATTTTTGTCATAAAAATTTGTTCGGAAAAATCGTCGAATTTTTCGATTAAAAAGAATCATTGCTTTGGAAATGAACCATTTGCGAACGATTCGAAACTTTTATTATCATACGATTCATTTTAATCATAGGAAAATTTCGTTCATTATATTTCTTTTTTATCAAAAATTAAATGATTTTTTTGAACAAATTCTTTTAAAAAAGACTCAAAATATCGTTCGCGAACGATTAAATTATTTTTTTTAATTTTCAAACGAGTTTTACTCGCCGAAATGATTTTTTGACCAAAGAATCATGTCGTTTCACAACCCAAATGCAAGAATAACTATTATAGAGCTTTCTAATCGTTCGTAAATGATTCATTGCGTCGACGTTGTTTTTTTTCGTAGAAAAATTAAATGATTTTTCTGAGCAAGTTTTTGTAAAAAGAGTAATTTTTGTAAGTCGTTCGCGAACGATTGAATCATATTAATATGAATTGAAGTGGTGGTTCATTAAACGAGTTTTTTATATTGTGCGATTACTCGGATCAATGTTGTTTTGAAAAAATTTATTAGCCGCAAAACTAATCTTTTTAGTCGTTCGTGAACGAATCGTCGTCATCGTTCTCTGTTTAAATCACATCTCGCGGAAGTGAAAATTACAAATTTATTTTAAATGTAATTTTTCAGCGAGTTTTTGCGATATTTTGTGTTTCAAACAGAATTATACTCGCAATTGATTTTTTTTGCTGAAATCTGCGTCACCATTCGTGAACGATTCGTGGAAAATGTTCGATTTGTGGAATTTTAATAGCGTCGATGAATTTTTTCGATAATTTCCGAGGAAATTTTCAAAATAATTTCAAGAATTACTTCGTGTTTTTTTCAATTGAATTTTTTTTTTTAAAATTGCGAATAATTTCGAGTTTTTTCCGCTTATTGATTTTTTTATTTGCTTTTTTTACCGTTCTCCAGTTTTTTATCATTTTTTCACAACGTTGGAAAGTTGACCGATTTGGTATAATTTAATTTAATATTTTACATTATTCGATTTTCGCTTATTTTTAATGAGATCGGCGTGATTCGAGCTAATCTTAAAAATCAACTTTTTTCGTATCTTATCACGACGATACTTTCAAGACGACTCGAAAAAATGAAAAATTAATCATGATTAACGATACGATTCGTTCATCTTGTTAATTGGAGTTTCATCTTGGTCTCGATTAACACCGGAAAAACGCGCGGATTACACGTGCATTCGAGTATCGATAATCCGCGACGATTTACGACATCGATGGCGGAATCCGCGAAATCATCGAAGTGAAGATCAATACATACGTGCGCGGATTCATGAAAGTTCCTACGAGGCGTAGATAATTTCGAATAAAATACGGAATTTCGATTGCACGAGGAGGCGAGAGGATGTGAAAATCCGGCTCACATTCGCTTAATTGGCGTAGACGTCGCGTTATTATCCAATTTTACGCGTTTTTACTCGCGGATCTATGCAAATGATCGATATTGTATTCGAGATGATAAATGTAGGCGATTAGGGCGAATAGGATGTTGATTGGATGACGTCAGAAAGCAGGAGGTGCCGATATAGGCGATTTATATCGTGTCGGTTTGGTGGTAAAATAAATAGGAAATATTTTATTGAGGTTTTTTGTGCGACTTGGGGCGACTTTGGGAAAAAATTTTTGAAACTGAAGTTATTGGAAATTACATGATTTTTTGTTATTACAACTTTTTTTATATTTTGTTAAATTTTTGTTAAATTTTTTTTTTGGAAAACATGTCGAAATCATCATAAAATTTAAGTAGATATAAAAAAATCATTATAATAAAAAATGTCCCTCTTTTAATTTCCAATAATTTCCATTTCAAAAATTTTTTTCCCAAGTCGCACAAAAACGCCCCAGTCGAAGATTTGTATATCAAAATTAGGGCGAAATTTGAGGAAATATGAAAAAAGATTTATAACGAAAAATATTCCCCATTTAATTTCCAACGACTTTTCGTTCCAAAAGGTTTTTCCCTCAAGTCATCTCAAGCTCTGCAAAGACGCCCCATCATGAATATTCTATATAAACCGCGATTAAATTGATAAGATAGTCATCTCGGGTAAAGCCCTATTGGAAAAAACACCACATAGAGGAACTGTAACGACGAGACGACGATGGAAATTTGGATTAGATATGGGAGAAATGATAAAAGACGACTTGGAAAAATTCTCGATTAAACGTGCGATAAGACGACGACCCATGAGTAGATAGAAAAAGCCGGTTCTGGGACCGGGTTCTGGAACCGAGGCATACTCCGATGTTAACGTTTTCCCGCGTGTTCGTAGTGGGCGATGTTCGTTGAGTTACGGTCGAAATGATTTTCGTTTGGCGGTTTGGCAAAAAGTACCGAAATGCGGGTTCTGCGACTGCGGGTTCTGGAACCGGTTTATAGTCCGATGTTAGCGTATTCCCGCGTGTTCTTAGTGGACAATGTTCGTTTAGTTACGCTCGAAATGATTTTCGTTTGGCGGTTTGATTCTGAAACCGGTTTATAGTCCGATGTTAGCGTATTCCCGCGTGTCCGTAGCGGCGGGTTCTGCGACCTATACGTAGGTAGTATGTGAAAAAGCGAATTGTACGGCCGAACGATAGATAGCCCGATGATGGCATATTCCCGCGTGTCCGTAGCGGCGGGTTCTGCGACTATAGGTAGTATGGCGGTTTGGCAAAAAGTACCGAAATGCCGGTTCTGCGACTGCCGGTTCTGGAACTGGTTTATAGTCCGATGATAGTGTATTCTCGCGTATTCGTAGTGGACAATGTTCGTTTAGTTACGCTCGAAATGATTTTCCTTTAGCGGTTTGATTCTGAAACCTGTTTATAGTCCGATGTTAGCGTATTCCCGCGTGTCCGTAGCGGCGGGTTCTGCGACCTATACGTAGGTAGTATGTGAAAAAGCGAATTGTACGGCCGAACGATAGATAGCCCGATGATGGCATATTCCCGCGTGTCCGTAGCGGCGGGTTCTGCGACCTATACGTAGGTAGTATGTGAAAAAGCGAATTGTACGGCCGAACGATAGATAGCCCGATGATGGCATATTCCCGCGTGTCCGTAGCGGCGGGTTCTGCGACCTATACGTAGGTAGTATGTGAAAAAGCGAATTGTACGGTCGAATGATTTTGCTACCGAACGATAGGTAGCCCGACGTTAGCGTATTCCCGCGTGTTCATGGTGAGCGACGCTCACGCCCGTTGAGTTACGATCGAAATGATGTCGAATGATTTTGCTACCGAACGATAGATAGCCCGATGATGGCATATTCCCGCGTGTCCGTAGCGGCGGGCCCTGTCATCTATATACCTACATGAAAAGTCGATTCTAAGACAGCTTGTTAGCTCGATGTTGGCGTATTCCCGCGTGTTCATGGTGAGCGACGCTCACGCCCGTTGAGTTACGTTCGAAATGATTTTCGTTTGTAAGGTTGATAGCCCGATGTTGGCGTAATCTCGCGTGTTCATGGTGAACGACGCTCACGCTCGCTGAGTTACGTTCGAAAGTGAATAATGTTCAGCGAGTAGTTACGTTCGAAATGATTAGTTAATTTAGGTTGGGAATTGTATAAATAAGAGGTAAGTATATTGAATTCTTTTAGTCATTAATTTGATATTGTTAATGTAACAGTTTAAGTGTTTTTAATTTTTTTAAATAATGGATAATAAACATTTCGTTTTGTAGGTTTGTTAATTGAAACCTATTTGTGTGAAAAAGCTGATTTTACATCTTGTTGATATATTTATCTATTGTAATTTGATTATTAATTACTATCACTTGGTAAATAAGTTGATGGTATTTAGATATGCAATTAATTTGCAAATGATTTTTTTATCGTAATGAATCAGATATGCAATTAATTTGCATACCTTTTCGTG
>QBDW01001064.1:0-82878 GCA_003261595.1 Maconellicoccus hirsutus
TTTGGTACTACAATAAAATTTATAGAGTGCGCATTATTCAGTTATGTACAAATCCGTTCTTTCAATTATCATCAATCATATCAATACCGTGATGATCAAAAATCAAAATGAACCAAGTCACAGGCGGTCATAGGGAGCTGCTCGGGACATAGCATTTCGCTCCCACATGGCGAAATGGTAAAGAATAGCCTTAAATGACGAACATTATATTTTTGCTATTAAAAATATTAATTGAAAATATTACTTTTTCATTTAAAAAAATTACAAAAAATGAAGATAAAAAAATATAAAAAAAAAAACAAAAAATTAATGATAAAAATCACGAAAAAAATTAAACAGATTGCGTAGAAAATATCAATATTAAAATAAATTTTTGCGGTTCATCTAAAATTGAAATAAAATCTCAAAACAGAACAGTTTGCATAATTCACTTTTTTCGTTAACCATGAAAAATTAACTAATAAGAGAAGAAATGACGAAAGGACCAAAATCACCCCAACTACCCATTGCTAAAATTTAATTTAAAAAAATGTATATTCACGTAATTTTACTGATAAATTGCAATTTTTTTAAAACAAATTTTATCCAGTGAGACACCGTAATTGGGTCATCCTTCACATCCCAACCTTACCTCTCTCAACCCCGAAAAAAATTCCCAAATTCCACATCTTCTGAGGCCTTCTATAAACTCTGCTCGTTTCAAAAAAATACAGCATTTCATAAGAAACATTAATAAACTGATGACGTCATTAATCCACGTAATTGTGTACAATGTATCATCAACCGAAGTGGTTCGAATAAAAATGAAAAATTTATAGGAAAAAAATTATAAAAATACTACCAGGAATATTTTACCAAAAAAATCTCAATTTTCAGTTTCTTTGTACCCCTTCACCCACTTTTCTTTTCCTAGATAATTTAAATCACTTTTTATCATTCTTTTCACTTTTTATTAGTTCAAATAAAGTTTCGGAGCTTGATAAATTCAACTGAAGTTGCCATACCCCCTTCTCCGATTTCATTGCCCTTCATCTTTCGCCATTTCAAGTACTCGCTCTTTTCTCGGCGAAAATGGCGAAAAATACCAGTAAATATTGACCTCCATTCCCCTCTCGCAAACCTCCTCTAAACGAGATCGTTTTTCAAAAGCATCCTTTTCAACGTGACCCCCTCCCCCTTTACATAAGTTTTTTCACTATGCCTAAAAATTTGTGAAATCATTCTCACAAAATAGAAGAGACATGTTATAGATTTAAAAAAAAAAAAAAAAAAAAAAACAAGAAAAGGAGCAGTTTAAGGACGAACAAGAACCACAACAAAACGAAAAAAAATCAGAAAAACACCAAATAAAAAAATATATACAAAACAAAAAATCATAAAAAAGAAATCAACTTGCACGCGAAAAAAAACATAAAAGACTAGAAAATTGGCATCAAAGGCAAATAGGAAAAAGAATCGACCAATGCTTTTCGTTCATAAATATACAAAAATGGAGGGAAAAAATATCAATCAACTTCGTGAACCTTTCAATAAGCAGGATTTCGGTCCACTTCATCGATGATTCCCTTTCCCTATAAAAATCCATCCCCCCTTCAACTTGAATATCCAACAAAATATCGTGGTAGGCTAGTTGGCATATCGAATGAAACAATGGTAAAATATTAACGATCACGTAGACATCATTAATACGTATCGGTGAATTATATCCAGTATACTTTGATGCATAAATTCGCCAGAACGATGTTACTGGCCTAACCATTATAAAGTCACAAGAGACGTATACAGCCTCCAGCATCTCACGTTCACACATCACCCAAGACATCCTTTCGCAGTCATCTAACCACGTATTCCAAGATAAACAAGATAAAAAAACTCACCTGCTCGTTCGGTTTTCAGCGAATCCCAAACATTACAATTAAAATCATCGTAACCGGCTAATAATAAACGTCCCGATTTCGAAAACGCTACGGACGTAATACCGCAGATAATGTTGTCGTGCGAATACATGGCTAATTCTTGGTCTGCGCGGATATCGAATAAACGGCAAGTTGCGTCATCTGATCCAGTCGCGAAAGCCCAACCATTAGGAAAGAACTTTCGAAAGAGAAAAACAACATTATTATTTCATCTAAATACCCTAAACTCAAGCGTAACTTACTGTAACAGCGTTAATATCTGATTCGTGACCAGGAAACGTTTGTTTACAAGCACCTTCTCTGATATCCCACAACTAAGGGCACAGAAAAATAACATATTCATCATTCGCGACATATGCCAAAACAAGTAGAAAAAAACCAAGCACACGCACATCGGTACAAAAATTCTACCCAATGCTATAACACTTTACTCACTTTAGCGGAGGCGTCGCAAGCTCCCGAAACAAACGTGCGCATATCAGGTGCCAAAGATAATGACATAACGTCTCCCGTATGTCCGATAAACGACGTAACTTGCTGTCCAGTTTCGATATCCCAAAGAGCGCTGCGAAATTACAGAATTAGTTTTCGTTATACTTCCTTACGTATCGTGCTATTGTTTCGTATAACATCGAGAAATTCCCATCAAAGAACGAAGCATTCAAGAAATGACTCGGAATTTCCAGCTTTTAATAGGTCAACACTCAAAGGCGCACCAAGACGCTGAGTAATATGATTGGAACACGTCATTACTTTGCCCCTTCATAACCTCCTAAAGACGGCAACTTGACTTGCTCAGGTGTTAATAGAGTTGCCTATCTTTGAAAAACAGGCATCAACAGGTACACAACACATGATCGCTTGAAAGCGTTGAAACGCCTTTAAATATACAGATAGGCAAAATTTGCGAATGACCCTTCATATTGAAATTTCTCAAGTACAATAAGAAAAGTTATTGAAAGATTTCGTCCAACTTTAAAATTGACGCCGCTACGACGCTTGTAAAAATTCCTTTGATAAAGCAAATAGGCGCAGAGTTCAGGAGACTTAGTGGGTCACTAGAAAGCGTTTCAGGAGTTTTTTCCTGGAGTTCGGTATTGTCATCCAAACAAACCTAAAGAGCTTACACTTCATCACAACCATATTGAATTAGTCAATGACTTCTAGACCTTTTATAACAAATAGATATCGTGTGATAATTCTCATCAGGCACCTCCATGTTAGTTCCATCATTCATCATCAAATTTCAGCCACTTGCTACTCACCCCTAATATTCTATGTCATTTCTCAGCTACTTCATCTCAGCGAAGAATCTCCCATAGAGGCAGACTCATACTTACCAAGACATATCCCCGGAACTAGTTACAATTTGATTATCATCAAGAAATCGACAACAAGACAAATATCCTGTATGTCCTGGCAGTTCTCGGCTAACCCTGACATTGCCTTCTCTAGTTTTTAAACTGAAAACCAAACAAAACAACGTTAACACATTTGCCATCGTCTGTGTTTGGCACATTAACAATTTGGTAAAAAAACATTTCCTTCGTTTTACCTGTAAATGGAACATATGTTGTCTAAGCCACCACAAGCTACGTAACTTCCAGAAGGAGCATATGCACATGTCATAACCCAACTAGATCTTAACGGTATAGCGTGAACTTTATTCGTAGTGTGACTATCCCATACTATTAATTTACCATCTTGTGAAGCAGATACTAAATTTCTGTAACATTGAAATACATTAATTAGAATTAGGCTAGAAACAAAAACGTAGTTGAGATATTAATAGACGAATAAAAAAAATCGTCTAGTTACTCTAATAAGAAAGGTCATGGTGCAGTTGTTTAAAGAACGTGAAAGTCTATACGAACATGTTTCAAAAAAGAAAAACAAGCATTTTATTAACATTTTCTCTTTTCTTTAATTCCATTAATAAAAATATGATTTAAAAAAAAATCCATTTTCTCAATTAAGCGATTATTTTTCAAGATCATCAAATAATGCTAATACCAAACAAAAAAAAATCCAGAATTATATCTCTAAGAGTCACTGACCTTTTACACGGTGACCTCTAATCAATGAGTAGACAAGTAGACCTGTACATATGACTTGGGGCTTTACTCAGAACTATCGAAAAGGAAAAGGGAGAGGAGACACTTCGTCCGAGCTCAGATACAAGCAATTTCTCTCCATTTTGTTCAGAAAGAGCACATATAAGGGTAATTTTCTCCTACTTAGTTAATAAATTTCAGGCACACATTGTGAGGGGATCTCACATTCGCCCTAGGCTTATTTTTGTTCTCAAAGGATTTCTTCATCTTCGCTTCTCCATTAACTTGAATTTTCACCCAAGAAATATTTTTCTGACTACATCGCTCAAAATCCAATCACTAATTACTCCTGTTCAAGCAAAGTAAACAAATCTATCTCGGGGCAATCGCGAACACCTCATCGCCTCATTTCTGAACTAACCACTTTCCCGTTCCAATTTCAGTTAGAAATCAAATCCAGAAAGAATTACCATCTTATAAACAATTTCCCACTTTCCCAGCAGCTTAACCTCCATAGCCTGAATTTCCATCACAATGCTCCATTTCTTCGGCCCTTCAAACACCCATTATTATTCACCTCGAGCTTGATTATTTCCAGGTCTCGTCGCCTGCTCGTTCCCACCTACGCCTTGAACTTTGGAAAAAGCCCACCAGGGAAAAAAACTCTACAAAAACCTCAACCCGTCGTGCCGAAACTACCCTGGTAATTATTCCATTTATTTAACAGAAACTTTCCGGCGTTAACGAGTCAACAACCTTAGTAACAGAAAAATTCCACGTTTTAATTTTAGAACTTGGGAGAGAAAAAAAACACCCTCGAATTAATTACTGGTTTCGTTCCATCAAATCGACATTCGATACAATTACACACGCTATAAAAACCATAATTTCATCTGCTCCATTGTATCATTCCTTCTCCTCGTAGAATGCAGAAACACCTCATATATTTCCTATCATCTACGTCACAAGATGCTTTCTCGGTACTTCGACACACCGAGTTTCAACTTGACGTCATCGATTTCAAAATTAACTCTTCTCGTACACGTCGCCTTCGCGCTTTCGAATATTTTAAAATAAATCAAATCCTCTACGCCTTGGTATCTTCAATCTCGCGTACAACGCTGCCTCGTACCATATCTACGATCATCCAAAAACTTGAACTATTCAACCCACGTGTCATTTAACCCTTTCGAGTACTCAAAATAGTATAGCGCTGCATACGCATACCTGGAATCGGAACCCCAATGCATGGCGTATATTTTAGCAAGATGTCCTCGAAGTGTTCGTCTGGTGCGCATTTGAACCCGACCAACAGGTTCCAAATTGCTGGTCGCTTGCACCAGTGTCGTATCGCATGCTGCTTTTCGAGCATCCTGTAAAAAAAAAAAATCGCATTGAAAATTTACCAATAAAAATACAAATTCTATATGCAGCCGAGAGATCGATATCGCGAAATTATTTTTAACTCATTCCACCCCACCTCTCGAACACGACCTACGTTAATAGAAACAATTATACATCTTTAAACGAGTCTTCTCGTCAAATTATCTACATTCTAGTAAATGGCCATTTTCAAACGGAGAAAGGAAGAGAAAAAAAACGAATTTTTGGCTTCTAGCCAACTCGCGTCGTCGTTGGTTTCCTTGTGTTATGTACATTGATACTCGTTCTTTCGGCGGCGTTTGCCTTCTTATACGCGTATTGTATATACACACATACTATAAACACCTTATAAATTCCCCGTTTCCAGTAAATTTCCTCTCTCGCTCTTTTATTTGTATACTTCTTGTAGTTCGCGCAAATACATGTGGTAAAAATACACAGACCAGCGCTTATTTACTCGAAACGAATCTCTATTATAGTCAAGGTAAACACGCCGTCATCGTTTATCAATCGAATAACGCGAACTAAACGGTGGAAAATTGAATCGAGTGTGATAAATCTGGGAAATTTTCTATAAGGTTTACAAATCGGCGCTATATTCTTCATTTGGCTTCAATTCGAACGCGAAAAATCGTTTAATTGGTCCAGAATGCTTGGAAGTGGGCCTTGCGACGTTTTCGAGGCATGCGTTTCAATCAAAGCGTCCATTTGGAATGCTCAATTTTAATTACACAGGTTAGAAACTTCAGCCACAACCCTGCCTTTTCACATTCGACTAGGCAATTCTTGGGCAATTTTTAGTAATTTCATTTTCAATCGCTCAGCTATTCATATTTATCATTCAAGCTTCGCCCCCAACTCCCCCCACATTGCTGCGTAATGCTCGTTACCGCACACTTCTTTTTTTTTCTATTTATAATAACTCTCAATCGTAATAACTGATGTTACAAAAATCTTCTCGACCTTTTAGCTGAGATCTAAATCAGAAGGTTATGGCAGTTGGGGGTAAATTACCGTTATTACGGAAAGGCGAATAACAGCAAAATTGTTGCACACGTCATTTTGTGACACAATCTTGATAATTTCAATAATTACTCGAAGTTCGCGGTATTTACAGTAATTTACCGGTAAGTTATGATAATTTACCGGCAGTTTGTGGTAATTTACGGTAATTTACCGACAATTTTTTTGTTATTTACCAGTAATTTAATTTATGTAATTCGCCGGTAATTTACAATGATTTAACCATAATTTGCAGTAATTTACCGTCGTTTTGTGTATTTTACCACCAATTAACGGTAATTTACTGTTGATTCACAGTCGGTAACCGACGACGATTTACCAAAAATTTGCGGTTTTTCGGTAACTTACCATCAACTTTCCGTATTTACGATAATTACTGGTAATTAACTATTTTCAAAATTTGACGAAATTCGATTCGCTCGTTCTGACGTGATGAGGTCACAAAGACAACGGCTATCTTTTTATATTTATATAGGTTGGTCTCTATTTTTTAAACTTCCTCCAAACATGTTGCGTCGTTTAAAGCGTCGATAATTTCTTATATTTACTTTCCCCATTCGAGTGCCAATAGCTACACGAAAAGATGTAGCCCTAGCTTGGGCGCCAACAAGATACTAAGATCATATCTCAACTCGGTCTACAATAAATTTCAATAACATTGCTCACATTCGGGATCCACTAATTACTTTAAACGCGTTGCCCCGACTTGGGTGCCAACAGGATACTCAACTCATGGACCCAACTCAGGTGCCAATGATTTTTCAAACATGTTGCCCCGCTTTTGGCGCCAGTGACTGAGGACGTGGCCCTGGCTTGGGCACCAATCGATTTCACATACAATTTCGAAGATAATTGACACCCAACTCTAACCCTAAAAATCCACCCTTTATATTACTACGTACAACACGTGCTGAACCCCTTGTTGAAAAAATACCACGCTTTGCTTATCGAACGAAACACTAATGAAATCGCTCACACCTTCTCCCTTGCCTATGAAATTTTTTTATTCGCGTCTAACCGCTAATTAACGACTACACCATAAATTGCTGCATAAAAATCGAGCTTTGGACAATGTAAAAGATGAAAAAATATTTCCAAGTCGCCAGACCTCTTTACTGTGAAAAAAATCGGAAAACTGCACCGGAGATTGATTCAACGTGGGTGAAAAATCCGCTGTTTGTCCTCTTTTTTCCCCATTGAAATTTCATCTACGATTTCATGCCTCAATTTTTCCTTCCTCCGCATAATTATTCAATCGTAGGCGTTTGCGACTTCTACGTGAGCAAATATTATAGCGTTGGAACCCGTCGACGATGAACTATCGGGAAACCATTTTGAGAAAGGGGGAATTCGACAGACTGAATTTACCAAAAAAAAATTTCAATACAGGATCAACGAAGATTTCAATGGATTTGCTGAAATTTCAGCCTCTTTTAGAAAAAACGCCACTTTCTTCGGTTCATTTTTCAACACCCCATACACTCCTCAGCCCTCTCCGCCATCGTCGCATCGTCGCAGACACCGCATATACGACATTTATCCGTCATCGATAATACGTACATTACACGCCGTACGCAGATTCTAACTTTCACGCTGAACGTCTTAAATATTGATTTAAGGCATCCGCATGACCTTTTTTGTGCGGTCATACACACTCCACCGACGCGACCATTTCACACACGAAACCGAACAATACCAAATAAAAAATCCCTTTCCACTCCCACATTGACCATGCAACAGTTACCCGTTATACTATATACCTAAAAGCCTCGAATTCACCATTCGCCATACCTTCGCGTACTCCGTACATCCATCGACCGGCTACCCCGCACCCCTCGCTTCCATTCTTTTCCGGGCATAAAATGCCACCACGCCAAACTGCACTGCGTCCTTTAAAACGCCTCGTGTGAATGAACACGCCGCCGGAATAGAAAAAAACAGATCCCATCGTCGTCGCCGCCGCCGCCAAAGCCTCGCGACATGCGCACACCACGAGTCACAGACGACCGATACTGTAAATTGAATCGGCAGCCTTTAATACGCATCTCTTGCTAAAAATACGTCCGTAAATTTTTCACCTTTTCGTATTTTTTCTTCAAACTTTACCTAGCTTTTTCCGTTATGTATTTTTCTCCACTCTGATCCCCGCTCCTGCTTTCGCTACCGCGTTAAAACGCACCCAAAAAACCCCGTCGCGGGAGCACGTCCGTCGGCAAAAAAAAGGCAAAAGCGGTGAAAAAACCACCTTCGTTTTTACGATCCGTTAACACGTAGTATTCGACGGCGAGATTAGAATGTAACATAAGCAACGGCGCAGCAACTCCGGCGACGGCCGCGTTTCACTAATCGATAGTAATAGTTTCACGAAGTTTGCTTCATAAATTATATTTTAATTTCGCCCCCCTCCTTTCGAATCGTTTCCCAGAAATCGCCTATACCTGTCGTCGTCGTCCTTTGACACGTGAAAAAAAAACAGCCCTCGCTCGGTTGATTCGCCTCGGTGAAAAAATTTCATCTTTCATCCCATTCCATCCCTGTTGCACCTACACCCCGTAGTCTCCGTCGAGCCTACATATAGCAGATTTACGTCGTATCGCGTCCAACGATGGTAACACTGTCACTCGAGCCTTTGCTTCAACCTATACGCAGCAACGCAACACACAACTGCCTCATCGAGCATCTCTTTCACTCTCTTCGCCAAGCGCTATCCTCCCAGCGCGCACCCCCTCAGAGCCGCCGCCGTTGCCGTTGTTCACGTTTTACCTGAACCGAGCTATCTCCACCCTACTTCGTTCAATTTCTTACTTTCATTAATTTTCATGAACGACCTTAGCATGCTTTTTCGCGTTCATTGATATAGAGAAAAGTGTGCGAGCGAAAATATACATGAAAAAATACACCGAACTCGAAATACCATTCGTTTTTCCTGCCTTTTCTACATTTTTCGTTCGAAAATTATTTCCACATCGTGTCGCTTCCGTTGTGTATACTTTTTTTCGCCGATTTTTCAAAAAATATTCACGACCTGGTTGGCCTTTTTGGGATCGGAATACCGACGAAAAACGCAAGCACTTTCATGCGCTAAAAAACGTGAAAATACAGTATACTAAAACGCATATTGAAAATTTCGAAACATACAATAAATTGAAAGATTTTTTTCTCTAACGACCAAAAAGTACGCTTTCGGATTAGTAAACATGAATTGAGGCAATAAAGTAAAAAAGATTCGAAATTCAACAAGACAAATGTTCGATTTTCAATTTATATTTTTAATTCAATGAGCCAATTATAACATTTCATTTATTAAAAAACCAAAAAAATTTTAAAAAAGGAAAAAATTTGATCCAAAATTTTTTGAATTTAAAAACTGACCTACAATTTCAGGTATTTCAAGGTTTGGCGTATCCAACAATTTCTGAATTCTTTTTCTTGCTCCATAAGTTGTCTCACAATTTTGCGTTTGAGGTGATAATAATCAACAGTATCTTACAAATACATTAATACATAAGTTACAATTGTCCTACAATTAGATTTATCCTACAATTTTGAGTCTGTGTAGGTTCGTGATATCCTACAATTTTTAAAATATTTTAATTGGGGTTTTACGAGTAAGATAATTGAAGTGGAACTTCTGCAAATCAGTAATTTATAATTATCCTACAGTATGAATTCTTATCCTACAATCCCACAATTACAAGTACTCATTTCTCATATCTAAGGTGTCCTACAATTTCTGTCGTCATTTTTTCAGTTTTTTAAAATATTTCTTCGATAAATACCGGCGATAGTATGGAGTCCGTTAGTAATTCAAGTGCACTTTGATTATTGTACAATTGAAACTCATATCCTAAAATCCTACAATTTCAAGTACATACTTCTTTTATGTCTAAGGTGTCCTACAATTTATGGGTTTTTTCAATACTTTCTCAATTAATACCTGCAATGGTATAATGTTCACGAGTATTTCAGGTACACTATGAATGTCCAACAATTTGGATTCTTATCCTACAATCCTACAATTTCTTGTGTTATTTTTTTCAGTTTTTCTCAATATTTCTTCGATAAATACCGGCGATAGTACGGAGTTCGTTAATGTTTTATGTGCACTATGATTGTCCTGCAATTCTTTAATTTCAAGTATTCAGGGGCCCTACACTCTAAAAACACAAAATACTCCTTAAAACAGGAAAACATGGAGTTTTGTCCAAAATATGCACATTCCAGCTTTTACCTCCTTTCCTTTCATCAATTCGTGCAATCATTCAATTATTTTGTCAAGTTTGCATCTCTTTCTACACATTTTTCCTCTTCTTGACAACCACCGCATTGAAATTAACCCCCGATGACAAAATTTCGCAAAGAATTACGCAATTTACATAATTTTTCCACATTCCGTGCCGTAAATTTTATCAAGAAAAAACTTTCCATATCATTTTCACATCCGCGATGCAAAACAACACCAAATTCCCCCCTTTTCGAACGCCTTCCTGAGACGCTCGAACAATGCGAAAAAAAAAACGAAGAGGGGCGCGGCCGCGTATTTTATCAAACTTTAATCATATATACGAATCGTAAAATTCCATTTTCTTTCTCTTTTCACAAATGAAATTAATGTTATGCCACGCGCAACCTTGGGTTACATTTTTACGACCGCTTCGCTCTTTTTTCTCTCGTTTGATACACCGGCTTCGGAAAAATTCACTTTTCATGACCGAAACCTGGCAACACTGGATTTCTTGAACTTTAACCGAAATTCCGATATAATTCGGGGTAATTGAGATTTCTTCTTCACTTCAATCGAGAATTTTTCTGACATTTTATATTCGTAAAAATCAACCTACTCCAATACCCGAATCAACTTTTAAGGGCGGAGGGGGCGGGGTTTAAAAATACTTTTTTAAAACTATATACGGCTCCTCAACAACGAACTTCATTAAAATCTCGTAATCACTGCGCTATTCTAGGACATCTGCAATCTTCGGCCATCAAAATTACCTACGAACCCTGTCACATGCTCTATTTAAGAATAACCACGTCATAATTGGGTTAAAATTCGAGCTAAAAATTGACAAAGGCTCCACGCCACTCGCATTTTAAATTCGAGTTCGCGTGCGTAACATATTTGATCAAGAAATCAGACACGTTTCGTATACGTAAAAGTTTACACTAGACAAGCGTCGACGAAAAAATTTACACAAATTTTCGCTTCCCAAAGTATGAAATTTTAATGATATACTCATTTGCAGACACGTCAAAGGAAAATTTAAATGTAAGCCAATCACGTCAATACGAATCGTAATCGACGATAGCGCCATTTTTGAAATAACATCTCGAAACATTTGGTGTTATTTTCGATTAAGCTTTAAAATGTGGGGGAAGGTGGGAGAGGGGCAGATCCCTTAATGAAGGAAATTTCCGAGTATTAATTTCCAAGAAAAAAATACAGAATTATTCACACAAGATATTCTTCAGTTCGAAACCTTACTTGAACCATAAATCGGCTTATAAAAGGATGGGCAGGGGAGTTGAGAAAAGGTAAATCGAAAAATCACGTGAGATCTTTCTCAAAGGAAATTTTATGCAGATTAATTTCGAATAGAAGGAATTTTCTCATTGGAGCAATTTTCGTGCAGATAAAACACCATTTATTAAATAAATCACAAATAAAGTGAGGGGCAGGGGGGGGCGTGTGAATCGAAAAATCACACAGAATCTTTTGTAGCGGGGAATTTAAATTGGAATTATTTTGAATACAACGATATCTCCTATTGAAGCACTTTCCAGCCAGATAAATGCTTTTAATTTACTAAATCGCATAAAAAAATCATAAAAGGCTTTTTGAGGGATGAAGAGGGGATAAATCGAAAAATCACATGGAATCTTTTTTGTGGGAAATTTTAATGGGAATAATTTCAAATTTAACAAGATTCCGTATGCGCTTCTTCAGCCGAGATCAAACGCTTTTAATTTGTTAAAATGTCACAATAAATCATGAAAACCACCATATTACAGGGTGTTTCAAAAATGATTAGATAGTTATTTGATATAATAAGTGCAAACATTCAGCGCGATCTAGAGGGTAGAAAAACACCTCGTAGAGCCCAGGTTTAAATCTACGAATTATTCCCTCATTCTTCAGCGACAAAATACCACAAACTTCATCTCGATAACTACTTTTGCATTCGAGACGTGAATTTTTAAATTTCTAATTCATCTACGTCACTACCTGGTCGTTACCCTTTCTCCCTTCATCTCCGGTCAGTAGAAGTGATTTAATTGAAAAATTACAAATTACCTTATTTGTAGAAAATTTAACGCGGATTATTCGAAAATGGCCATTTTCCTCCTCAAATTGATTTCTGACAGGATATCGACAAAATCCTGCATCTCACCTCAATTTTCGACTTCGCATCTGTTCCATCATCACTACCCTCAACTCTTCCTCACTCTACCAACACTTCGGTCCCCATCTGAACCTCAAGTGCACCTCTCCCACAAGCTAAAAAACACAATACTAACTCGGATGGCATTTTTTAATGTTTCCGCTTCTTGTCTGAGCGCGTCCAACTCATTCATAATGTCAGTCTGGTAATTGGTTACTGAGCACCGCTTTCTTCAATCTTCCGTCTTCTTCTGATCCAGTGTGTTGCACGTGCAAATCAAGCGGCAGCTCCAGCTTTTCTAGCTAAAAAATCGTGCCGTCTTTTCCCGCAATGCTGCCCACGCTGAACACTGTAATTTGCCAACAAAAAAAAAATCAAATTAATATGGAAAAAAATCCATAGATTAATTATTAATTAGATAACAATTATCCGTGTCGTGTCTTCGTCCTGCGTTTCATCGCCTCCGCCTACAAAGCGTAATATACACGCAGCCAAAACGGCGCCCAATTTATACACACGGCTAATCAGAACGCTCTCAAACACCTGCTGATATTTTATTGTCGGTGCTAAGCAACCATTCGCTATAAACAACAGAGTGTAATTTTTCTACATATCCGACTTATACGAGTACGCACATATCGTGAATTACCTTGATACCAAATCTGACCTATAAAATCTTACCTCCCTTCCGAAATACCGCAATCGTCCGCAACACAAACCCCCTCACCTTTCGCTTGTGTTTTCGAAAAATCGCTACGTTGCGCGACGAATAATATTTTCACCTTACAGGTAATTAGCTCGCAAAAGGACACTGTCTCGAACGAGTGGGGACTGATAACTACTTTTACTTTCGTTCGGAAAATTACTAAAACCTCCAAATCGCGTGTTTTAAAATTCCATTGTATTCGTAGACTGATTAGTGGGTATTGTTTTTGTCACCTTTTTTTAACAATTTTTCTCTCTCTCTCTCTCTCTCGCTCAGGTAAATGTTACAAAGATCCGAATATCCGGCATTTTTGCGACCTCTTAAGGTCGTCTCTTCTCTCTTACTAACTTCTTAGTCTATTTATATTTACCTATAATTCGAACGAGCCAAGGTAATCTCCCTTTTTACAAATTTCCCCTCGTATACCATACGCAATACGCCAACCCCCAGCTTTCCCTTTTTCATCATCTTTCTTCAAATTCCACCCACACCTTTTTGACATGAGATTCCGAGAGATGAAGAGTCCCCCGAAAAGACTTCGGTTTTCTAGTCACGTGGACAGACGATGACTCCGATGTAATTTCATCAATTACACAGAAGCCTTCCAACTTCTACGACTTCCTGAATGAACTCGTTTACATATTTACACATATAAGTGATTCGCCGAATTTCCAAAGGAAGAATTGTTTAACCAAGGAATTAAAACTTTCCGATCTCGTAAATCAACAAGTGAAAATGTAGGTCAACGAGAAATTCGATATTGTCAAAGGAAAAAAACAGCTCGATTCGAAGTCCATTGAAATAATGTTTTGAAAAAATCAAATTATCGTGATTCGCGGAATTTAACACATAATTATTGTTAAAAAACAATTCGAAAGAATATATAACAAAAATTACTTGAAGATAATTGCTTCAGTTAAATGACCTCTCCCCCCTGAAGTAATGTGGAAACGCGGTTCCGAGAGAGGTGTGCTATGACGGGGGGGGGGAGGTAAATGACCTCTGATTTCGGTGATTTGTATGATAATTGGATATTTGGAAAAAAAGCTTTCGAAAATTCCCGAAATCAAATTTTTAGCCAAACAGGTCAATTTGTTCATTTTTGGCGAATTTTTCATACACAAAAATAGCTGTTTTGTGGAAACTTTGCCACCACAATCAGACAAAAGTCACCAAAAGCCTAAAAAATAGCCCAGTGTACATTTTCAATTGATCAAAAATCCGAAGAAAAATTAATACAATAAAATCTCGAGCTTCATTTTCAAAATTTCGACCAATTTTCAAAATTTAAAAAAATCATGTACCCTCGCACTCTTGAATTATTTACTCCCCATTAAAACAAATCAAATTACTCATCCAAGCGTTGATTCTAAATTTCTTCGAAAATATCAGCGCAGCCACATTTCGCAATAATTTATGAAGGTTCTTCAATTGATAAAATTATGGAAAATGGAGCCAGAGGATTCAAACGTTGACCCTAAGTTGATTTTCAGTACACTTTTGATAAGCTGAAAATAAACTTGGCAGTTTGTTTTTCCTGCCGATTTTGGAAAAAGTATGTAAAATTGGGCAATGAAATTTTAATTCCGAGAAAAAATTTAAAAAACTTAAATTTTTTAGTTTCGCTTTAAATATTCATCATTTAATATATAAATTTATAAATTTCTACGTCCTTTGAATCGCCGTACTTTTTTAAGCTCAAAAAAGTGAAGTTTTTGATTTAAAAAAAAAAATGAAATCTCTCCCCCTCTTTTCTTTACCAACAAAAAAATAAACTAGTTCGGTTCTCTACCAAGGTAATTCAACTAAAATACTGCATCATTTCCAGGTAAACCCATCATCTCTCATTTAAGGTTATTCACCTCTCATCTTCAATAAAAGGTTGACCCTTTTTGTTATTTATTTAACGTCGTGTTGAATTTCTGCATAATTCATATGAACCCGGTCCTCTTTCTCTTCACTTCAACTAGATTTTTAATTTCTGAACGTGGAAAAAAATATAATTATATGAATCGATTATTAATTTTCATTAAGCACATGGCACTTTATTGACGATTCTAAGGTATTCGAGAAACTGAAAAAAACTTCCGCTTTATTAGCAAACCCCCAAACAAGAATTTTGATGAAGGTTACTGAAAAAAAAAGCACTTAGGTATGTGCCAAATAGCGTATTTATAATATTTCTCAATTTTTATTTTATATATCATAATTTTATTCATTTTATTTATTGTATTTAATGCCGCACAAACTAGAATATTGAGACATCCATGGTACTGAAAAAAAGCTAATCACATCTCTCCACTACAGAAACACACATTTGCCTATATTTATCATCACAGGGGCTGAAATTGTAGCTAAAAAAATTGAAATAAAATTAAATTCCATTTTATGCAGCTCGCTTGGAAATTTCAAGGAAAATAACACGTCATCGATTCATATCAGCATCTGAAAGTTCTCCATCTCAACATCAAATATAATTTTCAAAAAACTCGGAACTTATTCTTCACGATTCGTTTCACTGTCTCAACAACACATCCTGAAATTCACTACTTACATTAACCTCTTTCTACAACATAAACAACCCAGTAACTTATCCAACAATACACAAAACAAATTTCCCGTATTTTCCACCGCTTATTTCATTCGTACAAAGCTCGTTATTCCGCGAATTCGACCATTATCGGTCGATCGACGACGGAAGGAGGCAGGCGGTACCTGCGTCACGCATATGAAACCGATGAGCTCATGAACTCGGTTAATCAATCATTTCATGTTTCGATATAAATTCCGCCGTTATCTGCGAAAAAAATTCTACTTTCATTATAAAAGTCAATATACAATTCCGCTCCTCCTTTCCATTTTATCAACCATCATCGAACGTTGAAAAAAATTTCATATATCGAGACGAGTGCCACATGGAGGAAAACATGGCTAATTTCCAGCTTCACGCATCAAGTACCTTTCATCGAGATGAAAAAAATCTCGCGTATTTCCACCATTTCGAAAATTCTCTCAACTCGCCGCGAATCGAACAAACAAAAGAGGATGTCAAAATAAAAAAATCCCGTTTCCGCAGGAAACATAAGTTAATTTTTTTCTCATACGGTTCCCGCTTCAATCCCCCCTGCATCACTTACATGCCAACTTCCAATAGTACAAACACCCGACGGTGTTATCCGCCTTGTCGACCTAATCCGAGTACTTTAATATTTAACGCGTTTACCATCGTAGACTTCCATCTCTCAATTGGCAAATACCCTACCTGGGACCCCGATTTTTTCAACCCTACCGCGTAATCCCTCAAAACCATCGTACTCCGAACCTCTCTGCAAAAAATTCCCCTCGCGTTCTCCACATCGTTTCTAATTCGATACGAAATTTCCCCATTCGGCGCGCACACGCTTTCCAGAAAAAATTAAATTATCAATTTTTCCGACAATATTTCTCCAACATGTCGAATTTATAAAAAGACCGGCTATACTTCACCAAACGCCAACAGCGATTCGGTACATCCCCTCGCAATACACATACGTCATCTATCAATGTTCCTTTTAAATAATGAAAAAATCGTTCACCCAATTTACCGCAGAATTTCAAAAGAAACCCGATAAATATCCCAACCTTTCTCGTATTCCATAAGAAATCACGTTTCGAAAAAGCGGAAAATCTTGCGTAGAATCCCGAATCGGATTCGTATTTCTCGAGAATTTTTTCTAGCTCGCGGTTTTTTACGTTTTTTTTTGCTAAATTCAAAGATCGTATTTCTGTAACGAATTTCAAATTACATTCATTGATGATTTTTCTCGCAACGAAGCAACACGAAGGGCAAGTCTGACTCCATTCATCGAACTTGTACTGCGATTACATTCGTCGTTCTGGAGAATTTATATCGTTTTTCATCCTCGAATACGAACCAGCGAGAAAGAGTATTGGGGAGTAACGCCTCAAGAGCTCATTCTTAATTTGCGAATTTTCCAAGTACATGTTTCAATCTCGAAGGAAAAAATCGATTGTTTCGACTACATAAACGAGACCGAGATGAATAGTCGACCGAAGGGCGGAGCTCCAAGATATCTCGATAAATAAAATTTCAAATTGAATATCGACATAGGATAAAAATTCTCAATTTTTTTCATTCTTTATGCAGAAATTATTTTACGGTTATTTTATTTTTTTAAATTATACGATAACCTCATTTTTTTATTCATGCAAATATTACTTTATTGAACTTGTTTCTTCATTTTTTTAAAATAATTTTTTCATTTTATTTCATTTTTTGAAATTATTTATTTTTTTATTTTTTCTTAATCACGCAAGTTTTTAAATCTCCCCTTTTTTATTATTTATGTACAAATATTACTTCATTTTATTTCGTTTTTCGAAATTATTTTATTCTTATTGTTTTTTTTTCATAAATTATGCAATATTTCTTCCTTTTTTTAATTATTTATTCAAATCTTCTATATATTATATATATAAAATGAAAGCCGTTTTCTTTGTGACTTCATCACGCCAGAACGAGCAAACCGAATCTCGTCAAATTTTGAACATAGTAAATTACCGGTAAGTATCGTAAATACCAAAAGATGATGGTAAGTTAACGGAAAACCGCAAATTTACGGTACTAACTGTAAATCAACAGTAAATTATCATAAATCCATAAATTGTTGGTAAAATACACAAAATGACCGTAAATTACTGCAAATTATGGTTAAATCATTGTAAATTACCATAAATTGCCTGTAAATTACTGGTAAATTACCATAAATTAACTGTAAATTACTGGTAAATTACCATAAATTACCTGTAAATTACCGGTAAATTATCATAAATTAACTGTAAATTACTGGTAAATTACCGCAAATACAGTGAACTTACGGTAATTATTGCAACTTATCAAGATTGTATTATAAAATGACATCTGCAACAATTTTGCGGTCATTCCCCCTATTTTGTTTACAGTACCCACAACCTAGCCACCCACCACTTTCCCTCTTGACGTTTGGTTATGTTTTGCTCAGAAATCCAACAAAATGAGTGATCTATCTTGTTCAAAACCACATCAAAAATTCCACCCCCGAACATTCAACACTTGGAAAACCTCTGTCCACACATTCCAAACCATATCCATCTCAAGACACCCCAATCTTTTATTTCGGTCGTGCGTACACCCCAAACCTATCATTTCTTCATCCCTTATATCGCGGTGCAATCCTTCTTCGAAAAATTCACCTCATTGAAGCACCCAACATCGCAATCCACCTACAACGACGCCCACTCGTCACTCCACTTCTGCCACCAAGTGCCGTTCAACAAGTCCTCATCGTTCCCCTACTAAACCACATTCGCCATCCGAAATACATCGAATGAGAGTTGAAATAACGCGTGAAAGAAATATGCTAATGAAGCGTTATCGATCTACATGCCTCGACGCCGTTCCTTGTTCCAAGTGTACGTGCACATCGTCGCGTATATGACGTACAAGGACTTGGAAAATGTACATTTTCACGCCAGCATCAGCGCATCGTCTGGCGAATCCACAACCATCTTCATCGCATTGGTTGTCAGGCACTTCACCGCCATAATTCAAATTAGCATAATTACTCATAACTACGACTCTTATCGAATATCGATATCCGAACGCGCAGATAACGAGAATCGTTTCGGGGTCGAATCGATTCGAACCTCTTATCGGCTCTACAAGCTCGTGAAACGAGTTGCAAAAAATTGCATACTCTGAAAATAAACCACTGGTAATTTTGCACGCAATTTAATTCATCGCAAAACTAAACTTGAGTTCTCTGAATAATCGCGGACTCGTAAAATCGATTAAATTCATTAGCAAATTCTTAAACGAGTCAACCACCGAATATTTTCGTCTAAAAACCCCATAAACCACAACCTCTCCACTCCGCCTCTTTATCTTTGAATCTACACAACTCCTCTCCCATTTCCAAAGCACCATCTTCTCTGTTCTCCGACGTTTCCCACCAAACAATAACACCCTAGCATGAAGCTCACTTACGCAATTAAAAGCCACGGACCAAACACTTCGCACTATTTACTTTCCTTTCCACGAAAAAAAAAACAAATACTTAGACGGTGCATCACCGTCATCATCTCGATACACTCATCGTGTAAAAAATTAAAAAACGAATATCAATTCTTCCATGTAAAATTCACACCAACACGGAAACCATCAAAACAACGAAAACCGAAAAATTCAAATTTTCATAATTTTCGACAAATCTGTATTCGGCGTAATTCAAATTCACCATTAGCGAATTTTTTATTTATTCGATTACTCATACGTTGGTTCATTCGTTTATTCATATATTCGCGTTTAATTTTACTTGGATATTAATTCGAAAAAAATATGATAACGATAAGCGGAGCCAAGCCCTTGTTTTCTTCACGTCCTTCGAATGAATTATTTTGTTTTTATGATTCTCAATACAGTTTTCAAACACTTGAACAAAACGAAGAAAATATTCAGGCAACACTGATCAATCAATGTACACAAACTTGACGGAAATTATCTCATAATCTTTTCTTTCATCCAAAAGCGGTTATTCATTTGATAAGTAATTCTTACGTAATTTTAAAAGCTCCATTCAACTATTTCGTCATAACAATCGGCCACATTTTAGTTCCAAATTGTACAAAAAATTGGAAAAATTTCAAATAAATGGTCGGAGAAATTTCTCGCCAGTATTTATCATTCTACTTCTTACAAAATAAATTAAAACAATATGTTTCATTACTCTAAACATACCCCCCACTTCTTGCCTCCATCAACAATTTAACAAAAACGTCTTCGAAATATTTTTGTCGCCAAAGCAACAATTAATAAGAGAACAAAATTTTCAAAAAAATTTCGAAAAAACGATTTCGAAAGAGAAATGACAGAAATAGTTAAAAAATATGCATATTTCTCTATTCCTCTCAAATGAACCAAATCATGCAATTTTTTAGAAATTATAAACTACATTGTCTTCAACTTTCATCCACAAAGGCCATTCCAAAAATATCGAACGTCTTTCAGAGCTATCATATACTTGTACGTGATGGAAGAGGGGAAAGGAAGAGGAGGTGGCGGAGGAGTAAGGGAATTCAATTTCAACGATTTATACATTTAGTGTCAATTTCGATGAAAATTTCAATAAGTAACAAATGAACTAAATGAAATATTGCTCTGAAAAATACTCCCGCTTTCGGTTTCCGATATTTAATTTAAAAAGGAGGAGTGGAAAGAGGGGGCGGGGTAAATGTCGAGTTCACTTGGACCAAAAAATTATACGAAATGCATTTCGACGTATTAAATTAATAAATTCACGATGTGTAAAATTTCACCAATCAGGACCGGTTTTAAGGGGGGGGTTTTGGGTGTTAAACCCCCCCCCCCAAGAGGTCAAGCTTCACTCGTAATTTTTACCTAATTTAAAACACAACATCACTTTTAGTTATCTCTTCTTTATTAAAAAAAAATTACTCATAATTTATGGAACCTAAACCCCCCCCCAACGAACAATCCTAAAACCGGCCCTGTCACCAATGACAGTCTTTTTTAGTTGTTTTTCAAAAATCCACCCCTTATTTTAAAAAAATTACCCCAACTCTTTACCTAATTATCCAATTTGAAAATTCTTCTGGTAAAAAATTTAGCTAAAAGCACCATCGACAACTTTCATTTGAAACCTTTCTCGATTCAAGCTTTTGTCATAATGGAAAACTTCAATTTCTGCCCTCAAAACTGCTCAAACTTCAATAATTCAATTACAGCGGCGCAGTACTGCCAAAAAATCTACTACAAAATGAAAAAAAAAACTCGGAAATTCAAAAATGAAATTTGTAATAAAAATTTTACAGTATTTCAGCATCTCTCTGGATTTCCGATTTCCTCAGCTTTACTCCTCTCGCTAAAATGGAATTTTTGACACGATAAAAATAAAAATACCGAATTTTTCGTCCAATTACATCACACATTTTTTCAATAACTTTTGAATTGATCTCACCGTTCTTGGAAACTCTTCCTGTTTCCTTTTCCGCCTTTTGACCCTACTGAAATATTGAAACGTCAACTCATCGCTGTATACAGCAATTGCTGGCGAAGCTGTTGTGAACGGAAGTAGGGGGCACTTCAACCTGGGGTCGTCTTTCCTGCGAGGACGCGAGAAATCTCGAAATACTCTACGATGTGAGTAATTTTATACAAATTTTTGGTGAAGAAGATACCAAAATATTTTTCTTGGGCTCACAATTTCTGCCTGAGCTGCACCCCATGTCCTCTACCCGCTCAAATCACCTACTCCCCCAACTCTTCACCATCACCTTGTTATCGCGTGATATCTCAGCTGCATAAAAATTATCGTACATTCGGCGGTTCTCTTTCATTCGTGATTTTTCATCGCACCAACACAGACGCACACATGCGCACTCGCCGGGTGCATCACGTTTTAATAAAATTTGGCAACCAAGACGCCGTCTTAATTTTGAATAATTGCCAGGAATAAAAAACTACTCAAACCGAAACCGTCCAGAAGCGATGGCCGCGCCGTAATCATCTCTTCGGCGCGTTTAATACACCATGAAACATGACACATATTCGCCGAGTATTTCGGGTTCGTCTAACCATAAATACGAATGATAATGCTGCACGCGCCGCAGCCAGAATTATCACTATCGCTTTCGTTTCTTTCGGTGTTTTTTTTTTTCATACATTGGAATTCATCGACATTGAAGATCGCGTCTTGGATACCGGTCTTCGTTTTAAACGTACATGACCTTCGACTTGGGAAATTGCATCACGACGAAAAACAGAAATCTCGCGAAAAAACCCCAAAAATCATCGTTCATTTTGTCATGAATTCGTAATCATGGATAATTTTTCAGAAAATACCTCCGATTAAAATTAAGGAAAATTCGAGGCAAATGAGTCGAAATTATTTAGATTCAAAACTCGATTGTTTTTTCAAATTAATGCAAATTTTTCCGGTAATTTTTTCCTATATTTCAGTATCCCGATAAGAATTTGCCTATTTTAATGACACCCTTGTTCCGCATTTTTCTCAGAATACTTTCAAATCTTTCAAAAGACAAATGCATCTGTTGTCGCGGCCATTGCCATACTAGCAACTTAAATTTTCAAAAAAGACAGACCAGCTTTTGGACCTTCAAAATGAGGAGAAAAGCTCAAATTTGGTATAAACCCAGAGTTCAATACTCTATACAGCATGATTCATTCAAGGACAAATTCCATGTTTTTTAGCCTCCCCCCCCCCATTTAATGAACACCACTCCGCTGAAAAATCTTTTTTTTTTCATCTTTAACCCTAAATCACACGATAGACGGTTAAAATTGGCACGTGAAAAATCTTAAAATTTCACTTATAAAATTTAAAAAAAAAGTCAGAAATTTATATAATACCATTGATACATAAGGATATATTTCTTTTATAACTTTTCATGAAAATAACTTCGTCAAAAACCGTCAAATGTGCTTTATTTGACTTCAAAGATCATAAAATAAGCACTCAAGATAAAGTTTCATTCATTCTCCGCTTAACATGTAAAAATTTCCCAACAAATTTTTTCCTCTTTTGGTGAAATTTTCTCCTAATTAGAGATCTGACCCTTGAAGCGTCTTCGTTGCATAATGTGCAAATCGCATTAGCTGTATGCAAATTACTTTCTGTACTTTCACATTTCACTGTTCAAAATTCATCGTCCACCAGGTGAAATAAATGATAGGAAAGTTTTTTTTTTTACGTGATTCTTGTGAAAATGTGAAAATCTTCGCGCATCATATTTTTCTCCTCTAGTTGTCCCTCAAAATCAATTATTTTCGCATTAAATGAATTTCTTCGGCAAAAATTCTGTTTCAGCTAGAGTAATTACAAAAGTTTATGAATTTTTTGCATTTTCCTTTATCAATTTTCTTTTATCGTCCAAAAGCTCCAATTGGATGTCATTAATTTTCAAGGTTATCTAACAGGTAGTGAAAGTAGTGAAAAAGTGGTGAGTTTTGTCATGTAATACTGCAAGGATGACAAAAAACCTAAGATGCGAAATATTTTTGAAAAAATTACACAAAAAAAGTTCATTTTTGATAAATGACTGGCAACTCTTTACGAATTGGCAGCTCTGTCGGAATATGTGACGTCATATTTATTTTTTTGTGATAAGCATGTAAAGCGTTTATTTTTTTACAATTTTAATTTGATTTTTTTCAAAGTACAGATTTTCTTCTATGAAATTTGACCTTGATAGGAGAGAGAGAGGAGTGGTAAAGTTATCAAATGTTTGAAAATTTGGTACCGAAAATTTAACTAGTAGACCCAAATTTAAAATTCAAAATCCGTTAAGCGTAATAGTCTGTGTAACTCTAAACGTCAAAAAAGAAATATGAATATTGAAATTAAATTTTATTAAAATTAATCATCAAAAATTTAGAAAAAAATTGTTTATCCTTGAAAAATTTTGTACAAGTTACCCCTGCTTTATAAAATGAAATTAAAAAATAAAAAATAAAAAAAAATAAAAAAAATGAAAAATGAAAAATAAAAATTAAAAAAATGAAAAAAAATTCAGGTTAGGTATATAAAATACAAAACCAGTATTAACACACTATGTACTTCAAAAAATTGAAAAAATCTCCGTTTAATCACAAGTAGCGAAAAAAATGCTATAAATAAAATTACATCAATCTTTCAAATTCATACGAGTAAATAGAACCTCGATTCGTTAAAACTAATTTATCGGTGCTTCCCTCTTCATCCGAAATACCCTCCACTGGTTCAACTATCCTTTCGCCTCCTCGCAATTCGCACTCCGCTTCGAGCTCATTACGGAGAGAAAAAAACGTCGCGAAAATTCCACCCCCAATCCTATCGACCTGGCTCGAGTCAACGTTAAAAAAGCCGAGCCGACAACATCGCATGTAGTGAAAATTACAACCTCCGAGACACGTGCGATTAACGCCAGAACATGCCATATTTCGACACTCCCTGGCGCCACGAAATCGTAAATTTTCCCTTTACTTGCAACATGTACGCGTAACGCTTCGAGGGTAATTTTTCGCCATATTTATTGTTAAAAATTACCAAAATTTTCCTCCCGTACGCACACGAAAACCGGCGAAACCTCGTTAACACCCGATACGCCATCTTTGGGCCGATTTACATCGAAAGAAAGCGGAGAAATACACGCGAAAGTAGAATTTCGCTCAGTCGCCTGATTAATTTTCGTGTATAAGGCCAGCCTTATCGATCGATAAGAAGCTATGCCGCTCATTCACCTATAGCGATACCTATACCGGAACTTCGGTCATGACTGGAATTACGAAAAACCGATAATTCAAAATAACCTATAATACGAAGGTCAACGAACCAATTCGTTGATTTTCTTCGTTCATCTACGTCGATCACTCGATAATTTCTACGTCGTTTCCAGCTGGAATTACCCCAGCATCTTTACCTTGCTTCCTAATGCTTCTACTACTTTTTTATCGAAAGAAAAATTCACCGGACTTGGATGTAGTTTGCGTCATTCGACGTGCCCTAGTACATCTCAAATTACCCACACCGAGTGATAATTTGTTCCGGAGTTACAGGTGCCCTCACCTCTCTTCCTGTCCGGTGATGAATAAATTTCGCGATGTTCTTTCAACCATGCCGACAATTTTTCATCGTTTACCTTGATCGTGGAGAAATTATAAAAAATTGCGCGAGCTACGTGGCTCGAATGCGTTATTTTTTTCGCCTCGAGTATCGTTGTGGTGCGCAATTGACAACGAAAATAACTGAAAATTTTTTCGTTTGAAAAAATAAGAGATTTTTTCACAAGGCGTCATCTATTATCAATTTTTATAATTTGTGGGCACGCGGAAATTCACCAATAATCGGGGATTCCACATAGAAGAGTCCCGCTCCCTTGATGACTCAACGAGACATTTTTTTTAAAGAGGAATTTACAGAGAACATAAAGCGAAGTTCAGAAAAATAGTCAAGGGTTCATATAAAATGGCGTCCTTTTAGATTGACAAATGAGCGATATTCAATTACGTGAATTTCGAAGGGTGAAAACACGAATTTACGAGAAAATTAATGATAACTAAAAACTTTCTTTTTGGAAATTTCCTACATATCGAGTTATTAACGCTATTCACATAGAACGCAACGTTGACGAGAAAAACGCGGGTAAATTGTCGCGTAATTCTTAATAACTTGTAATTCAACAATTCGCAGAAAATTTCATCGCGAGTATTTCCAATCACAAGCAACATTTTTGTAAATTCATTTTTTTGGAATTAATTTCGTTGAAAAAACAAGATTCCTGAACCGAAGGACAAACCGGCGAAGTATTTTGGTGCTTTTGAAGGTCTATTAAGCTCAATGAAGAACTTTTGAAACACATGAAGGACTTGGAGAACCTCTTCAATATTATTTTTACCGTGTCTTTCATATTGTTTCGAGTTTTCAAACGACGACGCCATAAATCGACAATTTTTCAACTCAACCTTCGTTTAGGGAAACTTCGGTTATTTCATAAATTACTTGTACATTCGATCACAAGGGCACTTCCCTTGTAATGCTTCTTCCAAGAGACTCTTCCCAGATCGCGTTCCCAAAATTCGATGAAACTTGTCAGGATCAAAGTTGTAGTGATGATCTTACGAGGAGAATTTCTCAGGCCACACTCCCAGAATTCGATGGAACTTGGCAGGATCGTGATTAACATCAAAACAACCTCAAATTCAAGTTTTTAGATGCTGAGATTCGTTATTCAATTTTTCAATAGTTTTGTAAATTTTTCATTTTTTACTTTAACAAAAACCAAAAAAATAACGATTTTAACATCAAACCGCCACAACTTTTTTAGAAGATTTCAAACAGAAGAATTTTGGATAAATAAAATATAGATTGATTCATCACCATTTGACGCCGCAAATCGCAATTCGATCGGTTTCCGATTCGGAGGCATAGCGCCCCTTACGCCTTATCAACCGCTTCCCCTAACTTGTTTTGTTCCTACATTTAGCCAACCATTGATTCTACCAAAATTTTGAAGATACATCATAGATGGCAAATTTAATTTCCTACAAATGACGTCATTACATATTTTCTTGTAGCATGCTTCGTTATCGAGTTATCGAGCGAAAACTTATAGAAAACAGAAAATGCGATTCTAAGCGCGATGCCTACATGCTGCGCCGCGTAAATTACGTGGTCACTCGTGACGCTTCGTGCGAAGAATTTTCAACAGAGTTTTCTAAAATTTAAAGCAAAACCGAAGACTTCTAAATGGTATAACTGATTTGAAAATAGAAAATCACAAACTTGTAACGAAGAAGGGGAGGGGGGAGTCGATAAATTTTAGTGGGTGAAATTTTTGCATGGTTTTTACATTACTCCTTCTAGGACGATGATTTGTTCACGTACTAAGTGAGATTAGCAAAAAAATCGATAACAATTTGATGACAACGAGCTTCAGTTTCCTCCCAAAAAACTCTAATTATTCGCTGCCTCAAAACTCAAGAATTCCCACAGCTCGACAGCATTTCGCCCTTTTCACTCGAAAGTCTTCTTATGGCACATCATCGCAAATCCACATCTTACATCTGCCATCGAAACCTTTTTCCGCATCATTTCTCGCGACTTGCTCGAATCCATCTTGCGCAAAATCAATATCCTTACGTCCTCTTTTCTACCTCAAATTGTTAAAATCTTCCGCGATTAACTTCATTAAAAACCCATCAACTGCGTAACCCTTCGAAAGGTATTTTATGGGGGAAAAAAGGCAAAAAACACCACGCCGCAAAAAACCGCCACGAGATATTGCCTAAAAATTCTCACGTTTGCGCTGCGACTAATCGATAACGCACACGCCTAATTCTCTCGGCTCGTATAATTTCATACATTTATAAGACACGTATAGCATATACACACACTCACGCTATAATCCACAGACATACTCGTATTTATACGTGTATACACCTAAAATTCGTGTGTCGCCAAGTCTCCACCTTCGTCTAATAGAAATTACCACAACGGGCAAACACGAGAGAAAAAAATTCATTATAAAACAAGCCCATCGTATACGACGCTTTTACTAATGGAAAAAAATTATACCGCAAAATGGTCTCTTTTTCCTCCTTCCCTCATCCCTCTTATCTTCGTGTACGTTCGTTTTCACGTATTCTCTTCTTCGTTCCTGTTTTTTTTTTTCACCATTTTCCACGGCATTTTCCCTCCCTTCCTCCGCGCCTTTGCTATTCTCGCACGAAAACCACGCACCATTACGAGAGCACCGACCACGATACCGCAGTCACGAGACAAATATACGCACACAGACCTATGAAAAGAGAGAGCGAAAACGAGGTAAAAATTAATAAGCGAAACATCACCGAACACGTATCGATTTTCTCGCGCCGACTATGCGGCACATTAATTCGACGCTTTTTATTCGCGTATGGAAAAGCGTCGGTTCCGATGGCATACTGCCCGTTTAATCACCCTCTACACCTGATTCATGAAGCACGACATGAGCGCCAAACGCGATAAGAAAATAATTCACCTATAACGATCTTCAATCCAGCATCAAATCATCTTGGTCGTTTCACCATCGCGATCATGCCTCGACGTCAGCACATGCCACTCGTACTACACCAACACATCGCGATGAAATCCCGTCAAAGATCACCCTTCGAATATCGGGCTCACTTCACGCGAAACCTCGACACATCAGCCCCTTCGATTTTCGAAAAAATCACCTCGTTCTGCGAAAAAAAAAAACAAAAAACACAGCACCAGGGGCGTATACACGCGGACGATTCAACTCGCAGCGTTCTTAGCGAGAAAATTCCGAATACAGGCACACCGAGGTTCAAACTCCGTGGACCGGCCGGTTCGATGGGTGGCCGAGTTGCGGATCCCTTTGCGAGTACGCACCGCGCCGCGCAATGCCCTCTCAGTTGCGCAAAACGCACCCGAGGCGCGGGAAGCGACGCTACTGCGACGGTGGCGCTCCGTCGCCGCACCCGACCACACCCTCTGTGCTACTCCGCCGAACGCGTGCCGGCCGACGCGAAAACGAACCGAAAAACCACGCTGTAGAGCGCTTCCTCACGTCGCCTATCCACACCCTCGGCATTTTGACGGCGCGGCGCAACCCTCGCAGAAATGCGCCTGTACCTCCGCGCGCCCTTCTATCTACAAGATCCCTTTCGCTTCGCTTTATCCCTTATTTGTCGCGCAGTGTTGCCTTCGACCGAAATCACAACATTTTTCTCGCATTTCGCGCCTAACCCTTTTTGGTTTTTTTTTTCCACGCTTTTTCAGCCTGCAGCGTCGTCGTGTAATATCATCCTGCCGTGCGCCTCCTCCAGCTTGTATCTTCCTTCCCGAGACTACACCACTGTCGTCTCCTCTCTCTTATACACCTATACACGTCCGTATCACGTATAACGTGCCCCATGCCTATATACACCATGTACCAACTCCGACATGTACTCTGTATGCTTGTGGCATCCTCTACAATACTCTCTTCCTCTTTGCATAGAAAAAGCGCATTTCCATATCCCGTGTATTTCGCCACTTCGCTCCATGCCTTGTTCGTTAATGCACAACATATGAATAACCATTGCCCCCTCTTCACTTCCGCCAATCGATTAATACGCCGTAAAATTAATTACGCTGTGTTGCATTTTAAATCGCCTCCCTCTTGACTTAGTTCGATGCACATGTACATTCATTTTATTTCCTCAACGATACACCACGTTCTTCTTCTCCTCCCATATTCCTTTTAATTTTTCGTTCCACATACACCGGCCATACATACGTATTTCCTTATACCCCTGCTTCTCTTCCCTCGTCGTATACGTCGCCGACACAGCTATACCTATAGTCTTGCTTTTTTTTTCAACCATCTGTTTTTTTCCACTTCCTTTTTCCCCCATTCTCTCGGTCATATTCGCGCACGACGATGCGGTCAGACTAGATGTCAGGACGGGCGTCGCGTTGGTCGAAAACGACGATGAATTTTTCATACACGAGTCGACCGAAAAGGTCTCTTATGCCTTTACCCTTATTGTGACTTGGGGCGCCCCTTCCACTTCCCATCGTGCGTTCGTTTTGTACTTAGCGGCAATAGCCTCGTTTCCGACGTGGCAAACGTCTCCGCAAGTACGGATCCCGAGATTTTTACCTTTCTCGCGGACCTGAAAAGCGGGGCAGACGTGAAAAACTTGCGAAATTCGATATTCAACTGTTGAAATACGTTCGTGTAATTTTCACGTATTTCTCGTATCGTCGAGTATTTCTCAAATACTATTTTAGATCAATTCTTCCCAAATTTCCACCCGCGGATTTACCCCGTATACTGCCGCCAAGACCAGAGACTTGACTAGATGGAGGATTAAATAATGAAGTAGGTTCCTGACTATTTTCCTGAATTCTTTGTTTCCCGAATCCGAAAAATTAAATAACTTTTAATTTCATAGCGTTTTCCACAAAATATTACGTAATTGTAATGTTACAAAACAATGGTATGCGCTGCGGTTTTCAAGTGATCAAGCTGATTTCCGGAGTTCGAATACTGGGCGTAATTTGCGACTATCTCTTGAATTTGGTCATGTAACTGTATCCATTGGGCGTTCTTCTCCTTGAAGCTTTCGACAATCCCAATACGTGCAAGTGTCCGATTTGTCGGTTTTCAATCGTAGATATACGTAACGACTATGGTAAGCTTGCTTTCTTTTCTTATTGTCTCCATTTTAACGTATGACAAATTAGGTTGAAGTGCAAAACTGTACTTCAGAGATCACAAATATGTACTTGATAAACAAACAATTAATTTCTGGAGGGTTCCTGCGTTTCCACATGAATTTTATTCGTGAATTAAAACAAGTTCTCTACATTACTATTACATAAAATTTTCAAGGTTATTTTCCAATTTATATACTTATTTCTTCAAGCTGCTATATTTTCTATTCAATTATAATAAGATTATAGGGTTTTTTGCTCTAATTTTAAATTCATACAAAAAATTACTCAATTAGACTCTCTGAAAATTTACCAAATCTCAAATTCAACGATGTGCTTAAATTCATTCTAATTATAATCATCAAAAACAACCATAAAACAAGGCGAAATATTCTTTGAAAAGTGAACGACTTCGGTTCGACGACGAACTCGTAAGTTCGCGAACGGCTCACATGCCTTGTCAGTGTTGCCATTTACGATAATAATTACACCAAAATTTGTAACGATTTAAAAAAAAAAACACGTCATAGTACGTTTTAATCCGCTAACAATTTCAAGAAAAAATTATCAATTTATTTTTAAATTTCGCATTTTATGATAAGATAGAAATTTGAACCGGTTTCGATTTTTATATCAAATCAAGTGAAACTTCGGTGGTAGGTGAAGATGTCTAAAATGAATGAAATGAATTTTTGTAGAATTTTTTTCCCAATTTTACACCAGGAAAAATACATTTTCTAGTTCTCCATATTGCTTGAGATGGGGTAAAATTGAACAAAAAATTAATCTTTTTCGCATTAGATATCTTTGTAACCTCCATCTACTACCTAAGTTTCCATTCATTCGGTAGAAAAATACCAAAATTGGATTAATTAGTCGATTTAGCTGCGATAAAATGCAGTAAATATGCAAATTTTTCAATAATTCCTGAAGAAAATAGATTTACTCAAATTATTTTCAATTTACGACAAAAAATGAAGGTCAACCTATAAAATGTCTTTATCAATTTCACTACGAAAAATTAACCATAAATAGTATTTCTTGAAAATTTTCTTCTCAAAAATACCAAAATCCATTACCGTAATTTTATTTCATGTTATTCCACGTAAAGTCAGCTACAATTGAGAATTTTTCCAGAATTACAAATCGTGGGCATAATTTTTTTTCCAATTTCAAGATTTTAAATGACTTTTTGAGTTAACGAAAGAATGGCAACACTGATTCCGCCACTATACACGAATTACCTTGGAAAATTTTCATATTGGTATGATACTATATGAGTAAAGTCTATACAAGAAATCTTCAAATTTCCACCGTCTTGATTTCTCTCTGAAGTAATCGTCAATAACTTTAAAAAATTTAGTAAACAAATTATCAACAGGTTTAATTTCTATAAATTTTCATTAAAACTCATTATTTTGAATTTATTTGAAAAATGTCCTATTTTTAAATACAATGGAAATATTCTCCATCTCTCTCCTTCACCTTAAAAAAATCTCACAACAGATGGTCATTTTTATTAAAATTTTTTTTAATTTTCCCAAAAAATAAAATAATGGAAATTTTCCAAAATTCCAAAAACCGATGTAAGAATAAATTTCCATAAATTCGAAAACATCAAAAATTTGAAAAATATTTATTAAAATGGCTGAAAAACTTAGGTCCAGAAAAAACCACAATACGACGTTAAAAATCCTCGCCGATATTTTCAATATTCCGCCAATTATTCTAATTACTGAGCTAAATCCAATAGGAACACATCCCTGTACAATCCTGCTTGAAATTTAAACGACAATACAATCGATATCAAGTCTCTTAACCATCACGTTTCGTTACACAGAGCAGGGTTATCGATGGCAGAGGAAAATGAAAACGACAAGATACGATGAAATTGACGAAGAATGAATAAAACAATAAGAAACTCATTATAGACGTCGAGCAAGGCCGAATTTGAAAGAAATAATTCAAAAATTACGTTTTTTTCTGTCGGTAAGAATGTTGGAAGCTGAAGTTGGTTATTTTTTTCTCATTTTTACATATTTCAAAAATTTCCTCATTTGAAGTGGAATTATTTTTTGGAAATTTTTCAAATAAATTTTTATACATCTTTTTTAATATTAATTTTTTCACTTAATTGGGAATTATTTTTTGGTAATTTTTTTACATTAATTTCTGCCAATTTAGGAATTATCGATTTTTTATTCACTTTTTCAAAACCGATTTCTACTAGATTTAATTAATTTTTCTTATAAAAATATACGCGTTAAATAGTACACAAAAATTGACCCATATTTTTCAATCGTGACGAGAAAACCAGATGGAATAAAAATCATCGATTAATTCCCATTACGGTTCAGGTTCCGGTTCACGTGCGATATTGTTCCATTATCGTATCCTGAATAATGATCAAGATCCTGTCAGCTGACCTTGCTCAAGTCTAGTCGAAAAATTCCACTTTAAATTTACGTTAAACACCGAGAGACCTATTTGCATAAAAAACCACGTAGTTCGAATTACTTAATCCGTCAATTATCACGAATCCATAATCCTATGAAATTTCCATCAAAAGCTCATACTTCCTCGAACCAAAGTACAGCGGAAGCTTCCGCACCACATGAATCAATTAGCAACGGTTTTATATCACGAGGCAAAACATGGCTTATCAGTTTCTCAAAATTATGTCAATTTTACGCGTCATCAGCGATGAATCAGCAAACGAGAAAATTCCAACTTCAAAGCTCCCATAATCTCGCGACTAATCACTAATCACCGTGCTTCAAAGGTCTTTGGAAATATTCCAAGCTCGAAGAAAAAAGGTCAATTGAAAAAATTGTGGCGAAAATGTACCAGATTATCTATTACATTGAAGCGATTATTATACGAAAAATGGGTGAAAGCTTACAAGGCGATAGGACGCTTTTAGGAAGAAGATGGTTTCTTTTTACTTCATTTAATACGTTAAGGGACCTCGTAAAACGTAATGACGTCATTACTGGACTTACGTCATCGCGAAACTTATAAAGGTACGCGCTTGCGTATTTAAATCGATTTTTTAGGGCAGAGTGCGAAACAGTTTTACATGCCGCACTGGAGAAGAATGGCCGTCACTTTTCCTTCCAATTTTTCCCTTCGCCCGAAAATCATACTTCGTACGTTACACTATTTTAGCCTCGAAGTATGTTGACCCCCTTCCCCACCATCACCATTAATAAGCATCGAGATGAGTTTGAAATTGAATTTGGAATTTCTTGGTATTTTTAAATTTCGAATTTATTTTAAAACTAATTCGAAATTGTATTTAATTGTTTAAATTTTCAGTTTCGTCGTGAAATAAAATACATAAATTAACGCACCCCCTCCCCAGATTAAATTATAGAGAGATCCTTCAAACTTGGGAACTTATTCGAAAACGGAATTAAGTTTACACGATGAAACATGCACAGTACAAAGTATAACGTAAAATTAAACGTCAAACTAATAACGTGGAAATTATCCCATTAGTATCGATTAATAGGGTAATTAAAGCGTCACTCGAATAGAATATGCAACCGAAAGCGGTTTCTTCAACGTTGATAATTATTAGGACAGAGCAATGTTTTAAAAATACACAATCGCTATTGCAACTAGCTCAAATAAGCTTATCAATTTCAAAAATAAATCGTTTATGGCTGAATAATACTTGATAACGAGAATATTTCTTCGAAACGAAAAACCGAACGACGCAGCGCACAGAAGAGCAAACACCGCCGAGTACAAATTAGTAAAAAAATCAGCGGCAATATAACCTAAAAAACCATCTAAACACGTTTAACATCGAACAGGACAAATTTATTTAGAAAAATTAAATTGTATAGGAAATCGTATTAAGCACAAACACAAGAGGAATACGTCAATAGCCAACGTATAGATAACGAATGAGTTAATCTTACGGAAATGGAATAAAAAAATATCAGATAAACAGAATCTCGTCATAATTCAGGTTTACTGCGGTAGATGTAGAAGGTAATTAATGGAAAAAACTACTTACTGATCACGTTTTTTTTTATTATTATTTTCGGGTAAAATCGATGAAAAATAATTCGATTTAGTGTTAAAAAACGGCCGTAAAACGAATACGAACGAATATCGTATTAAAAATAACCACGATTGTTAATTCCAGCTTGTTAGATTCGACGTCGTCGCGATACCTATGTCACACGATTTCAGCCATTTGCTACGATAATTAGTAAACCGAATGAATCAAGTTTTGATATTATTATTATATATAGTTATCTTAAGGTATAAGTATACGTTTAATAAAACGTTTTTAATTGCTATTACCTTAATTATCGAACAGAAGCCAACTGTCAGTGTTCTTTTTAAGGCGAGGTAACGTTTTGCCGTGTATCAAGCACTAACACAACACACACTATGTATTATACTAAACATTGCGCCGATATATTAATTCTACAACCGAAAATGAGTATTTTAACAATAACACTGCGATTATATATTAATTAATTAATTACTTTAAACAATTCAGACACAACCAGGGCGCGGCTATCTTCTTTCACACTTGCAATCAAAATAATACTAACAAAAAAAAAATGAAAAAAGAAAGGAAAAAACCGAAATTATTTCAAAGATTGCATTCACCACATAAAAATACGGAATTCCCACTTCGGAAACGAAAGAGCCAGTAAAGTGGCGTGAATAAATGTAGGTAAACTCGTCAAACAACCTACTTGTCGGTCGTCTTGATTTTTCGTTCCTATTCTTTTCCATTTCGTCAATAATATCGTCGTTATTTTTTATTTTCAAGAAATTCTATTTTATTTTTACGTTTTTCATTATTTTTTAATTAAAAAATGTTCAAATAGTTGTCATTTATGAAGAAACATGTTACGAGTTTAAGTTGAAATATCAAGGACAAAGAAGAGCGTTTGCTTTGTTTCCAATTATTGTCATAATGGAAGTTCTAACTTTACATTGTAGCAAAAGACAATGCACAATTACGTATAATTTTATTCATAATTGGCATAAAAGAAGGTGAAAAAATTCACTTCTTCTGTACTATGAAATACTATCAACGTCGAGACTCATCGGTGAAGACGATCTACCGTTTTTAATGTTCAATCAAAAGTATTTCATGGGATTCAAGCGTAAAATCTCTTCACTTGAAATTTATTCATTTAGTTATTTTCATAATTATTCTTTTACTTACTTCTACTCTGTAGTCATATTCTCTGGAAAGCGTATATGTACATAACTACATATGTACATACTACATACGTTGTAAGTAAATTTCCGAATCAAATCTCAGGTTTCATTTTGTTCAATGTAGTACGTTTAGCTATAGCTATTAGCTACCTTCAAAACATATCAACATCTTCGTTTATTTACGTGAATTCCTCTTGTTCACTACACTCAATTCAAACATATCCTCGAATTATGGAAGAAACTATTCAACTTCCAAGCAATACGAACAACATTTTGCTAGATTTGAGCTAAGAAGAAACGAAAATCTGCTTAAAATCATTAGATTTATGTATTGAAAGGGTGAAAGCGATCATTCTTATTTCCATGTTCAATATTTCATTTATTCTTTCCAGCAAATCGTCAAAAATATAACTTAGTCTGCAACGGCAAGTCTACATCAACTAAAAATGCAAGTAAATTATCAAAGATGAAAAACCTTCGAAGATTCAACTACACAATTTCATAGAAATGATAATTCATACACGAGAATTCATTTTGTTTATTTAGTCAACTCATTGGTCATAATACCGAATTCTTAAACGTTATTTAAATAAATCCGCGAAGAAAAAAATCTCATCATTTTATTCATATCGCATAATTAATTAAATCATTCTACATCTTGTTCAGCTTTATTACGCTCTTTTGTAAAAACTGGCCATTCATCTAAATGAGTCAACATTTTCTGAAATAAACCATCGACTGCATAAAACATGAATCATAATACACGAATTTTTCATTATACTTACACAACTCTTGATAAACGAAACTCTGTAATTCTTCGTAGATACAACAGGATTACCTATCAATGTGAGAACTTTCAATTCCGGCATAACTTTGAATACCTACAAAGGATTGCTTAAATGAAATCGTCGATTTTCTCCTTTATCTCACTAACTTGTAAAATATTCTCATCTTTTAGATCATTATTCGCCATATCGAGGATGCTCAGTTTTTTACAATCTTTCAAGATTTTGATATCATCGGCTTTCTGTAATTTATTATTCGTTATATACAACGAGCACAAATTTGGCAACGAGTCTGTAACAATATGCATCGGTTTATACAAGTGTGAAATATTTCTCCCTTCGTAGCAAAATATTCTATTTTTATTCATCAATTAAAATGAAAAACGAGTTGTTTTGATTGGCATTGTTTTTTCATTCCGTGTATATTGATCTTCGAGCATTTTATGGTAATAAAACGTATTACCCAGGTACTGCAATTTATCGATCGCGTTGTTCGATAAATTAATCGTATCGAGGTTCTGTAGACTTGATAAATTCTCTATTTTTATGATCGCGTTGGAATGCAGATATAGGCATTTTAGTTCCTTTAGGTGATCGAGGTTTTCGATTTTCTCGATTTTGTTGTGATCCAACCATAAACATTTCAGGCCGGTGTAGTCTTGTAGGTTTTCGATGCGTTTATATCCTATTACAATAATTTATATTAGTTTCGAAACTACATACATATGTTAGAAATCCAATAGATCATTTTACCTTTAAAATGTAAGTAAAGAACGTCGTTTAGATGAGGAGTGGTATAAAGATCGTGCTTGATGCAATGCTTACGTAGGACTTCTTTAGTGATTCTGTTCAAGATAAGGAAAGTATTGAAGCTTTGTTTTAACTAAATAAAACGTAAAATCTATGGAGTACCTTAGTTCTAATCCTTTTTTTGATTCGGTTTCATTTTCTTCTAAATCTTCGGTAATTCTTAGTGACATTTTTAACAAACTAAAACCCAAGCAATCTAGCCTTCAATATGAATAATATGTGATCACCATAACAACCAAGTAACAAGAAAACCCTAAATCAGTTTCGCAGTGCGAATGAACCAGAAAACAAAAAATTGAAAAATCTTTAATTGAATTCAAAATACACAACACGAAATATAAACAAAATGTACAATTAAAATATAAAGTACTATAATAACAATTATCTATAATAAATATACGATCTTAAAAAATACAAAAATAATCCAAATTTATCACATTTGTTGCATGATACGCTAAAAAAAAAGTAACAAATCAACCTAATGTACTCATCTCAACGTAAAAAACAGAATCGTTAAATTTTCGATGCCTTAATCCCAATCAACAGTCACAATTTCGATTATTCAAAACGAAATTAATAATATGAAAATAGGAACCAAATGGGAAAACACCCAATACTAATAAATAAAAATTAAAAGACTTAAAATGCACATAATCCATTACGTACGATATCTAATTAACGTCCACACAATTTCTCTCTTTCTAATAAATAGAAATTTTGCAACGCATAAAATGAGAAAATGCATTTTTCCGAGGGGACGTGAGGCATCGCGGAAAAAATTCACTTCGAAAACGAATACACGAAAACTACCTCGATATTCTCTGGAATGATATTTACTCAAACATGACGAATTGATTAAGCTGATGAAAATTATAATTTTAAATTCGCCACCGACGTAAATCACTTCGAAAGGTAAATATCGTTTATGAAACGATAAACGGTTTAAATTCTTTTACATTCCACTGCTATGCTTATCGTCGGTATTGTATTCTGCGTAATTATACTACTCGGCAAATTCTCTTTACTCTCTCCGGATTCAGATTTAGTAAAAGCTCGTTCGATTTGAAACAACGTCTTATCTTTGGTCTCCGGAAGGCACAAGATTACGAAGAAAATACCCAAAAACGAAGCAATCGAGAACAGCCACATAATCCCGTCGACATTTAAATTCAGCAACATCGTCGGATAGAACTTGATGGTGATGAAGATGAATAAATACGCCAGTGACGACACGATACCTCCCATCGTGCCGCGTATCGTCAACGGGAACAATTCACCGATCATTAACCAAGGCAGCTGCAGCATACCCAGCATACTAGCTGCGACGTTGATCAAAATACTAACCAAAGGTATCCACACCAAAGGTCTAGCATCGATTTCCATCTCAGAATACCAATGCTCGTATGTAGCTGCCAAAGCCATACTTAGAGACATAAGGAAACTCGACGTAGTAGCCATGATCTTTCGACTAAAACGCTGAATACAAACGGCACCAAAGATGCTCACGAGGAATCTCAAAGATCCCACCATAATAGACGCGACGTAATCGTTAAACCTTGTACCAGCTCTGTTGAAAAAATCCGTCGCGTAAAATAACACGATATATATGCCCGATGACTCCTGGAAGGCGAAAAACGCCACCAAGATTAAAAACGGTTTCCAAACAGCTCCTCGTCTGCAATACTGCAGCATCTCTTTGACACTTCGAGGTTTCGTATTACGCGATATTTTCACCGTCTCTAAGATATCGGCAAGTTCCGAATCCGTGGCAGATTCGTCTTTACGGAACCACATCAACGCTTTGGTGGCCTCGTCCAGCGAACCATTGGTTGCCAACCACGATGGCGACTCTGGTAGGAAGAATATCGCGATCAATGATAATAACGCCGTGAATGAGCATATAAACGCTAACGTTTTCCAGTCTAGGATATACCCTAAGCTATACACCGCCAATACGCCCAATGACACGAATACTGGACCAAATGCAGAGAGGAACCCGCGACTAGAAGCAGTACTGATTTCTGCCACGTAAACGTAACAAGATGACGACATACCTGCAAATATATTCAATTAGAACATCAACGGTACGCGGAAGGAAGAGGGGTCCAAGGGGATCTAAAATATACCTATAGCTAAACCAGAAATGCATCTTCCCAAACATAAAGTATAAAGATTGTCGGATAATCCGATAACAGTCCATCCAAATATGAAAGGAAACGTTGTATATAAAATTGTTGCCTTTCTGCCGCACGTATCCATCAACAAACCCGATAAAAGAGCACCAACCGGATTAGACAAAACGCCCAAACTCGCTAAAAAAAAGTAAATTAAACCATCTCAGAAACCTTCTCCAAAGGAATCCAATCAACGAAAATTCAACCAACCAATCCAAGACGCTTCTTCGGAATTGACCACAAGAGCATCATCATCATCGGCCCTAGGATTAAGTAACTGAGGAAGAAGAACGGCCGAGTATCCTTGACACATACCGACATTTATCGAATTCAAATGCGTTATAAAAGTAGCAATGACCTACGAACAGAAAATCACGCTTTTTAGCATTTCATACCAAGGCCTTCCATCAAAATACCATTAAAATTTACAAAAATGCTATTTAAATCGCCCATTGAACCGGTTGCTTTGCCAGCGTGAAGGTTGTATTGGATTTTTCCCCGATTAGCATGACCGTATACGGAGAATGTCTCGGAGGATAAAAATTTTTACGGTGATTTTACACCTTTTCGTCGATTATTCTTCACTTTCTCCAAAGTGATTAAAAACGTTTCGATGTTTTTGAACATTACTGAAAAAAACACGTGGTTCTAGAGGCGCGTCCTCCCCATAAGGTCAGTGACCCGAGATCCAGCGCAGTAGTTCAATAAGGTGGAAGGATCCAAGAGTAGAAGCCAAAAAATGAAATAAAACTGTATGTGATTCACCAACATGTAAATGCATCGCAAAATGTCCTTAAAGTAGTTCAGAATCGATCGAAATGGGTTTAAAAATGCTTCAAATCAAGAAAAATTGACAAAATGTCGTTAAGATTGTTCAAAATTGTTCAATATTGGCACAAAATTACTTAAAAGCAGTTTAAACGTCGCTAAAACACTTTTAAATCGATCAAAATTTGTTTAAAATTATGCAAAATTTTCAAAATGTTGTTAAAGTAGTCTAGAATCAATCAAAATCCATTTAAAATTGCTTAAAATCACGCAAAATTTACAAAATGCTGTTAACATTGTTCAATATTTACTCAAAATTGCATAAAAACTGTTTTTAAATGAAGTTAAAATAGCCTTAAATTGATCGTAAATTGTTTAAAATTGCTTAAAATGTAGATAAAATTATGTAAAATTGTTCAATATTTGCTTAAAATTGCAAACATATTACAATTTTAATAACATTTTGACAATTTTGCGTAATTTTAAAAAATTTTAAACAAATTTTGATCAATTCTAAACTGTTTTAACAACACTTAAACAGTTTTTGAAAAAATGTTGAACAATTTTGAACAATCTTGACAACATTTTGTAAATTTTTCGTGATTTTAAGCATTTTTAAACCAATTTTGAACGATTCTAAACTGTTTTCAGAATAATTCAACAATTTTTATGCAATTTTGGTCAAATATTGAACAAATTTAAACAATTCCAACATTTTGACCGTTTTGGGCAATTTTAAACTGTTTTAACAACATTTTAACAGTTTTTATGCAGTTTTGAGCAAATATTGAAAAATTTTAACATTGTTTTGTGAATTTTATTTGATTTTAAGTAATTTTAAACCAATTTTGATAAATTCTAGACTGTTTTAACAGCATTTTGTCAATTATTCGTGATTTTAAGCATTTTAAAATCAATTTTGAACAATGCTAAACTGTTTTAATACCATTTTAATAGTTTTTATGTAATTTTCAGCGAATATTGAACAACTTTAATCAATTTTATGAACATTTTGACAATTTTGTACATTTTCAAGCAATTTTAAACAAATTTGGTTCAATTTTATACTATTTTGGTAACATTTTGATATTTTTTTGCAATTTTTACCAAATTTTTTATTAATTTGATGATGATTTTCCACAACTTTTAACAGTTTTTATGCAATTTTGAGCAAGTATTGAACAACTTTGAACAATTTTAGCAATTTTAAACAGATAATGATCAATTATAAGCTATTTTAACAACATTTTACCAGTTTTAATACAAGTTTGAGAAATATTAATCAACTTTAATCAATTTCCACAACCTTGATGTTAGGGTTGCGCGAAGGGGAAAATACCGATGAGGTATTTCCGCGAAATTTGTAATTTTTCACCATCATTTTAAAACAAGGAGAAAATATCTTGCATCAAATCTACTTTCACAAACTACGAATATTTCCAAAAACACAAATTTTCTCGAATCTCGATAACCAGTGCACTTCACGACTTTGCCAACAATACGGAACCATTTGGGCGTTAAAAATTGCGTAATTTTCAAAAGCAACCGAACTCGAAATCTTAATGAAACGTGACGTAAACACGATTCGACGATAAGAGATAATTTTTCCTCTTTCGATGATGCGATAAGAAAAGCCGAAAATTCAGCTGTTTTTAATTCGATATGGTAGGAGAGAAGAGGTGTGTCGTGAAATATAATTTCTTGACGTAAGGTTTACATTTCATTTATCAAAATATTTTTCATTTTCGTTACGCAGTCTCTCATAAACGAAGATATCTGTGTTTCGCGACAACACGAGTTATTTTTAAAATTTCCGTCATCACTTTCTTCCGAGTCGATGAACTCTTCGAGTTATCAAAAACTCTCTCAGCTTTAAACCTATTTTGAAAAAATTTTGAAAAATTCCGAAAAAATTCATCCGACGTAATCGACGCGTTGTTTTGCCTACATAAACAGTTAAACACGATACTACGACATCGATCAACAACTTTTTTTTATCAATCTTCGCCACACTTAATTAGAGAATCTACGTTGTACACTTTGAACGCGATACTTCAAAGGTGATGCTTTCAGCTTCGGTTTTGCAATAAACGACATGTTCGGTGCTGACGTAGTTCTAATACGCAAGTGCTTTCATATGCCATAATTTATAGATAGGTTATCATCTTTGCCAAATGGTAATTAATGAGTATTTTTCATCGTTTTTCTTTCAGCGCAGTTTCGAATAAAATTCAACCAATTGTGATTCGAAATACGAGTAAAATGTTCTCAACTACGACGCGACGTTATTTTTCTGCAATTTTGTAAGGTTACTGCGGAATTTTTTATCTCGAGGGGAAGGGGGCGTGTAATCCACGTAATAAATCGAGACCTCTATGTAAGATGACCCAGTTACGTGCGTATCTCTGGATCTGTTTTGACTTTAAACTTAAAAACAAAACAATTTTAATGAGGTCGATTTCAGCTACAGCTGTGTACATTTGTACACCTCACCTTGCATTTTTTACAGCAACCTTGAAAAAATAGGTGCGATTTTCCTCACGAGGAAAAATCGCTTAAAAATCTCTTCGAGAAAGTGAAATCTTTCAACTATCGATAGTTCTCGTATTAAGTAATCTCTTCGACTTGACTTTCCTCTTTCATCTTTCACTTCATTTTATCCACATTGAAATAATGTTTTTTCAATTTACTAATATCGCATTTTTCTATTTTTTCCTTCATATGTGATAAATTTTCTTTTTCTTCAGCTGTTATCAGCTCGAAGAAAAAAAATACGTTCTCCCTTCTTCCCACCTCAAAGCTTATTTCTAATATACGCAATATTTTTTCAGCAATATGTTTTCATTTCTAATTTATTTCGTTTCAGAATATTTTTTCAAGAAATTATGCTTCGATGAAAATACGTTCTAACCTCTTTTTTTTCGGTCAATAACACTTTTTAAACAACCATTTCGAAAAAATTACGAAATTCTCGAATTTTTTCAGTATTCACGTAAAATTGAGAATAAGAACATTTTTTTGAAATTTACTAGATTATTTTGGGCAAAAAAATTTCAATGAGAAAATGTTCAAAAATTAAAAAAAAAACGAAAACATTACACTTATTTTTCAACCGTTTTCCAAAATTCATAAAAAATAAAAATATATAATGAAAACAACAAAAAAAAATTACTCTTATTTTTAACAATTTTTTGAAATTGATAAAAAATGAATAAATAAAGTAAAAAAAATTACATTTATTTTTTAACAATTGCAAATGAAAAAAAAATACACTTGTTCCCAAACAATTTCTTAAAATTTCCAAAAAATTAAAATTTTCACGTCACATGATTTGGGGTAAATTTGAACATACTCAGCTACTTTTGAAGACGATTTCTACACTTTTTTGCAGTAATTTTCGAATTTTATGGCTATTTTTGGAGCTTTTGTTATTTATAATTATCTGGAAATATTTTAAATTTCGCCGATGAGCCTAAAAACCACATTGGTTAATTTTAATTCGTATAAAATTATCTTACAAAGTAACCCCGTACTTTCAAAGTCACCGCAAATGATTGTGAACAAAAGTAGAACATCAGAAACACGAAACTTCCCCTTCTTTTTTCCAAGCTTTCTTCGAACCAAAACAAACAAACGTTTTGTTTACAAACAGGTCAATAATTTCCTTTTGGATGTTTACGGATTTAGCAATTTTCCAATCTCCTCTACAACTTTGTAAATTTTTTTGTTTTATTTCTATAGTTTGGCTTCTTTTAAATAAATTCAAAATTAAGCTAAATTGTAATTTGTTTGCGATTTTTTTTTCATTTTACCCGGTAAACAATACATTTTCTTGATAATTAGTGAATAATCAGTGAAAAATTTTGAACTCATGGTACTTCTCCCTAACCACTCTCCCTCCTGAAATTCATTCGTCAAACTCGTGTTTTATAATTTCCGAAAACAAACGAGTGTACAATTTGATTAATTTATTCATAAAGGTTTGCTTTCTTTTTTTGAAACTTATTTACTACACCCCTCCTGCCCTCATTTTTTTTCGTGATTATTAATTAATAAACTTTTTTTTTTTACATTTCCTACGTCATAAAAGTTGATTACGTGACTTCACTCAGAGAACCCCCCCCCCCGCCGTCCTAAACTTCCTAAAATTTAGTAAAAAATGAACTATACGATAATAAAAAGGAAATTCAAGACGACAAGCTTCATTTGGCAAAGAATGAAGACATGCGGCGTATCCTTTATCTCGAAATATTATCAACGAAAATGATACGCGATAATTTATGACTTCTATAGAGGGGTTTTTTCACATATGCAAATTAATTCACCCAAAATTCGGCGCACTCGTAACCCAAAACTTAACCCAATCGAAAAAATTCCACTTGAAAATTTTTTTCATAGAATCAATTTTCAAAAAATAACAACCGAGCTCGTTACTCGAATAATTAGGCTCGTTACGAAAAAAACATCAGTTTTTACGTAAGCAAACTCAAACCGACGATTTGTTTACCACATTTTCTGCGCGAGCTTTTTCGAACCAACGAAAATGATTTTTTTGCCTCAAACAAGCAAATGTATAATTTCGACTCATTCGAACTTTTAATGATAACTATTTCATACTTTAGCGACGCGTAACTGTAATAACTATAATTACAGGTAATTATCGCCACCATTTTCGGCGTATACAAAGTAAAAGGTGGTTATTTTCATTTCGTATGTATTCAATACGTACTATGATGAAGTTTCGCATCTTGTTTGGTTGAAAGTTGTACCCGGGTAAAAATAGATCGAGGGCGTATGTGGGATTAAAAAGTAAAATTGTTAAAATCGTTCGAAAATATTAACGCAGAGGGTCATTTCTTTATACTCTTCTCTCAACCTCTCATAAGAAAATTTCTTCATTATTTCGAATTAATTATTATTTCTCGAAGTTAAATGACAATTATTTGTAAAATAAACACGTAAAAATTTCGTATTATTTTAGAAAAAAAATCGTAAAAAATTACTCACCGCTCGATAATTGTTCCATTTCCATTGTTTATTATTACATGCGATTTTCTTCATATTTAATTAAGGCTAGAAAAAATCCTGCAACGAGAAAAATTCAAAATAACGAATTAACATTTTCATCGCAACGCACTCGATAGTTAAATGAGTTTAATTCTTTCCACTTGGAATCAATTGTACTCGCGTTTGATAACATACGAAGCGCAAAATAATTAATTAATAAATAACGCGCGCAATACGCGAACTTTTATTATCAAAGATGAGGTAAAGCTCGCTTAAAACACGGTGTCACATTAGAAAAAAAAAATGTTTGCCAAAATACGCTCTATTGACATCACAATCGTATGTTTACCACGTTCGCGATGCGATTCGATAAACAAAAAAATTCATCTTGTTTACAGGCGCTTCTATCTTGAGGAAAATCGAGGTACTTAGAAAATTACGTCTATTTTTTATATTTTCGTTTATTCGGATACGTATCTTCGAGTATTACGAAATTTTTTTATTTTTTGAAATCGTTTTGAGCGGACTTGTTGCCTGAGAGCGTTAAATTACAGGAAATTCTCGTTACGTACGCGATTGTCAAAATTTCCAAATACGAGTTACTCACGCGATGTGTCATGTTTGATTTCGAAACAATCGAGGAATTAAAGCTTATTTTTGTTATTTGCATATAACTCTTATCGTCGGTGTAATTTTCGAGCGCACACTTGAAAATAGAAATATCAAAATTCGTGATTACGTTGAGTCGAGCCTTCTTTTATAGATTTAGCTTCGAGAAGTGGTATTTACTCTTTACATCTTGCGGACGACATATGTCAAGTCTATTTGAGACTACCTTCAGTGCATTTATTTCAATTTTTTTTGCAAAACAACATCTGACGAGAGTAAGAGTTGTAGTTTCATTATTTGTAAAAATACGCATATTAGAATTTTTTGAAAAAAAACCTACCCAGTGTAACCCATATGTTTCACTTTAATGATAACTCTATTCCAAACACATCCCACACCTTTCTCAGCCAAAAAAAATTCAAAAGAATAAGACCCCGTACACGCCAAGAGGACAGAAAAGTCCAAGAATCCTGAAAAATTCGCGAAACTGTCATTAAATGTTGACGAGGTCGTGAAAATCATCTCATGACGTTATTTATATTCGCCCCTCCCAATGTCTTGAATTTTTCCGTAAAGATTTCGTCATCGGTACACTTTGATTACCGATAATTAATTTTTTAAAGCGTAGTTTTACGTATAGAGTGGAGAGGGGGCGAGAAAGAGGTGAGGGGAATGAGGTTTTCCAAATGACATTTACGTTTTATTTACCAACTTAAAGAATTCTTGAAGTATTTTTTCAATGTTTATCTTTTTTCAAATTTTTTAAAAAAGAAATTTTATTTGATTTTTTTGAAATCTTCCTCTTCTCTCTGCACCTTTTCCTCAAACCTCACCCTCTATCTCATTAAATAATATTGCTGGAAATTTTATTATCTAGTATTTCCACCCTCCTCCCCCCATTAATACCAAAAACTCTCCCTCGTGAATTTTTTGCAATTTTTCAAAGGGGAAGGGGGGATATTATCAGACAAATAAGAGTTATAATATACTTAATTTTTTTTTGTATTTTCAGCTTATTTCACTTTCATTTTGGTATTTGGAGTGTTTAAATTAAACTGAAAATTTTCATATATTATTATCATTGTGTCTAAAAAATTATCTATTTTTTTATTTTTTTTTATTTTTGATCATCGAAATCTGTCCTGTAATTTTTCCCTCCATAAAAAGCTATAATTTGAAAATTTTTTTCAATTTTTTCCAAAAAAAAGCATGAGGTAATTTCTTCCTATTTTCCACAATTTTCTTTAAAAAAAAAACCAAAGAGAGGGGCTCTTTCATTATTACTTTCCATGTAGTACACGATTGACACTTTTAAAATCAAATAGTGACATTGAAAGTGGAGACTTCTAAACCCTTATAGATCCATTTTACACCTAATTAAAATATAATATAAATGAGAACCGAAAAGGAAGAGCCATCAGGCGCCTCAAACCATTCGCGTTTCGCATTTCTCATTAAAATAAATTCACAATAAACAGGAAGAGAATTGAAAAAGCAGCACAAGACTCTCATCCACGTGCCTCGAACACTTCCAAAGATCAAACTATACAATTATCACTTCATCGCGCGTACATTTCCATTAATTCTCACGTTTCGTAATCTACTCGAATAACTCAGATCAGCAGATAATTACTCGTACGATTGTACATTATCGATAAATCCACAGATGCCGCAACATCGAAATGGTCACTTTAATGAATCGATTTATCGATAGATACGCTCAACACGATAGCTCATTCGTTTCGACACATCAAATTTTTTTCGGGCACATACAACGCACCATAAAATCACGTATCGTTCCGCGGCGTAATTAATTTTGAACGAAATCCAAAATTTTCCCCACAATCTCTAGCACCACGTCGAATTGAAAATGCAAAAATACGCCAACGAAAAAGAAATCCCGAAAAACCACCGAGGTCGTCTCAGGTATTCCAGGTATTTTATCAATTTGATGACACGCGCCATCGATGGTAATCACTAATCAGTTCTACGATAATTTTATTCCACCGAGGACTCCGCTAATAACCTTTAACGAAAGCGATATTATGCAAATATCTTTTACGCTTTGTCAACGCGAATAATTACGCATATCAGGCATGTGTCATTCAACTGAAAAACTTCATCTGCAGGTTTCTCCTTTCTAAGTCGCGTCGTTAAAAATCATTCATCGATCTAGACATTTTTCTCCTCGACTAGGCGTCTGTTTACCTATAATTACAACGAAGCGTTATCATTATCACCTACGCTAACTCGCGTGCGACACAAACGAAACACTTCCCTCGCCCAATTAGAATGTATACGACTAGATTCGGAATACCGGAAATAAATAATCAATGACCAACAATTACGGGGAAATAGTTTCAAGGTTGATCAATTAAAATACCCATTCAAATGACAATAATTATAAAAGGCGATTTCGGTTTCAAAAGAATTCGTTGCGACGAAAAAATTCTTTCGTTTTTTTTACCAGAGAGTGAAATTTTTACCAGATGAAATTATACAATTATTTTTACGTGGTTTGGTACAGCTTTGGATGTAATCCAAATTTTCACAACTCGAAAATATATTCGCTTAAATGATTTCTTAAATTTTTAGATTTTATAATTCACTAGATTAGATCTTGAATTCGTTGCAATCGGGATATGATGCGATTACTTGGAATTTTGGTAGCAGACCATCCACAGATTCATCAAAAAGAGTATACCAACTTGTACTTTTGGTACACATCACCAACAAATTGAGCAAGAAGGGTGTCCTCTAGTAATCTGCATATTCTATAATTTTTCTCCATAACAAATTGTCATTCTGAAAGATCTCTTCGATTACCCTTCCCCCCTCCCTAGAAAAAATTGATCTATAATTGAGCTAAGATGGATACATGTCATAACGCTGGCCTTCCCTCCTTTCCTTAATCTTCATCAACGTTATATACATCTCCATGAATACTTCGTTATATTTCTTGAGTCTCCAATTCAATTTTTTTGTGTTTAAATCAAGATACAATATAAAAGTGATACCCCCCCCCCTTGCGTCTCCTATCCTTACATACAATATAACTATAGATCCCCTTCCCATAAATCCCGCATTTTTCAAAAATAATAAAAGAATCACGATGATCATACGATTGAATTTTTTGAAGTCTTTATAATATATTTTTTAATGCTGAATTTAAAAAACATGGCGTTAATCCACAGATAAAAATCGTCATGAAACATTCAAATAGAAAAGGAGGAGAGAGGATGAGATGCTCATCAGTGGAAATAGCTCATCGGCCAATTTTGACCACAAAAGTACCATCACAGGAGGGAAAAAATCAAGTTCCAGCTTCCAAGTGCAACAATTTTTTTTTGAAATTCAAGTCATCGATATTGAAATACTGTACAAATGCTCAACACAGTAAAAATTGTTTCTTTTTTTTTAATGAAAACATTCTAAAATTTTTGTGGTGCATTTAATGTGCTCAAAATGGAGCAATTCTCTCACCTCCCTCCCTCTCTTCCGAGATACGTGTCACTACTCTACATCAATTTTAATTTACCAATGATATTTTTAAAAAATGGGAGAGGGGGAGAGGGGTATGAAGGTCAGAAATTACTACAAACATCTCTCATTAAGACAAAAAAATTCACATAAGATGATTTGGGGTTCTCGAATACTATAAAATTTTCAAAAAAAAATTTTCTTTAGTTAAAAAAATAAGTCAAAATTATAAAAAAATCTAAAACAACAAAAACTAAAAATCTTAAACCGAATAATCCATCTTCTTGAAACTCTCCAAAAAAAAAACTGAAATTATTACAATGAAAAATTAAAAGAAATACAGGAAAAGTTATTTCACCTCATCTCAACGCGAATCTAATGATTTCCGATGACACGCGTCATCGACAACCGGATCAAATGCACTGACAACCGAACACCATCGAGTTTACTAGAGCAAAATAATAGAGGAGAAATTTCGCCGTTGAAAGAGTTCATCCTCGGATACTAATTTCCGCCCGTATGAAATTTGCATAAAGCTCTGAAATTATTTCACACGTCTCCCGAAGCGTTATCGCTCGGAGAAAATTTAAAAAAAGAACCTTGATAAGAAACTATCACTTAGAAAATTGCCCTCGATATAGCACAATGTTAAATTTCCAATATACTTGGAAAACGACGATCTTTCATTAAATCGGTATTTAAATGTAAAACGATGTAATTAATCGAACTGTAATAATTTCGAGAGATTCAAGGTGAAAAAATAATTCGGAATTTTTTTCAAGTCAAAAAGGAACGCGGAGTTTCAAGGACGATTGAAAAAAGTCTATCCGGCCACAAATTTAACGCGGTTTGGCATAATTTGAATATTTTTGGCTCATTTTTTTTGTCGAGTTACGCAACACCTTCTCGAACCGGAAATTTCTTCCGAGATTTCTGAGACGATGTAACATGAAAGTAGTTTTGCATAAATGCTAAAACGAAGGCAATGCTTTAATTTCTTTTTATCGAGAAAATCTTCGCGCCGGAAAATTGAAAAAAAATTTCAAAATTCTAACAAACGATATAATATATAAATAAATGATAAAAAAAATACGTACTCAATATTTAAATAATATATCACACTCATCTAAACTAAAAAAAAAAATACGAAAAAAATACAACAAAATTTGTCTAAAAACACGTCAAAAAAATTCACACGATATGTCAACTCTCGCAAATATTTATTTCAAGGTAACCCCAATACACATATTTTCGTCAAAAAATCGCGAAAAATGATCTCACGTGCAAAGAGATTTTTCTCTGAAGAAAAACGCGCAAATGAAACTTGAGCCGAGGTTAAAATCAGTATTGTCCAGAACGTGAATGAACGATTGCAATCAACTAACTATTCGCTAGACTACGTCCATGGGAAGGTGAACCTCTCCCCTCTTCCCAGTCAACGGATTCGCGAATTGTTTAATTATTATCGACAGTACTCTGATCCATTTTGCTATGAGTCGTCGTCGTACTCGTATTACGCGTATTACAACCGTTAAACGGAAATTACGGGTATTTTTTCGTTTTTTTCGAATTTTAACGCGATGGAAATTTTCCACTGATTACTTACTTTTTTCCATTTTGTAATTTTTACTCGATTATTTTTTTTGGATCATTTTTTAAGGCAATGTTACGCATCTAATTGAGATTTTCTTACTGAAGTGGCAATTTAGATAAATTTTCACCAATTTCTAATTTTTTAAATTTTATTTCTATTAAAAAAATTTTTTATTATTTTAATTTGGGTAATTTGAAAAATATATAACGTGAAAAAATATTCCCTCCGTTTTCACATGCTTCAAAAAAATTCGATAAATGATTTTTTTAATGTAAATTAGATGATATTTTTTTTCTTGATAATACATCAATTTATTTAATTATTACCAACAACATACATTTTTGGCCTGAATTTCACACAAAAAAATGAGTTGTTTTCAGAGAAAACACACACATTACAAAACCCTTCAAATGAAATTTTATCCACCCGAGTTCACTTTTCAATTTTTAACGAATTTTTAAAAATTCAAAAATCGCATTTCTCGTGAAAAATAATATTGAAAAAAAATTCTATCTCATACAAAATGCATTCCTAACCTTACCCCCCTTCTCAAATCAAACCCCACATTGTCAAATCGTTCACAAACACAGTGGAAATCTTGGAGAAAAATCGAAATCAAGTTGAAGACTTAGCATTTGGGTTCGGGTGGTCAACATTTGCAAAAAATATATTTTTTAAAATTCCGTGATTTTTTATTGATCAAAATTGGTCAAAAAGTCCAGCTAAGGTGGTCTGGAATTCTCTTTTAACATACATAATTGAGTCGGAGTATATGGAAACCGGGTGAGGATCAAATTTTCAACAGCTCAATTCAATTTCCGTGTCTTCTGAAGTGTTTTATAAATCCTGGAAAAAATCTAAATCGCATTGGAGGCTCCAGTAAAGTTCCATAAAAGAATTGTTGAGTACGTAGGGTCAAAATTGAGAGCAAAAAAATTTAAAAAATTTTTAATAAAGCAGAACAATTTTTTAAACTATTTACATCACTTTTTCGTCAGAAATATCGATTTATAAATTTTCAAAAATTCGTCAAAAATCGAAAAATGAACTCAAACAGGTAAAATTTTGGTTACAAAGGGGGAGGTTCATTTTTTTCAAAAATTAAAGTATCGTTGGATCTAAGCGAGGAAGGTTCGTACAGCTTTTTCGGAAAAAATATTTAAAAATGGAAGAAAATAGGTAAAAAATATTCGCATGGATTTAGAATAACGCTAAAAATTAAAATACTCCCTCCCTTCCTGCCCACCACCTCGTAACAAATAATTGCCGCATTGTTTATAAACTTCATTTAAATCAAATTACAAAACAAATCTATGTTTTGGCATGTTCTTCAAATACAAATTGCAATGAATTGCAATTTTTTATTTTGGACTGAAATCAAATTAAATGGAAAACGTTCCATCACGAAACGCATCAACATGTAAATCTCTCGTGTTTATAATATTCGCAACTAAATTGACCGGAAAATGGCGATAAAAACAAATTAAATTCCGTTTTAAATTTAATTAAAAAATTACTAACCTGATTCCGTACACATAAACCTTCACCGCACCGAGGCACTTCGAAATGAACCCAAAAGTCAAAATGCTTCGCATCTGCGACACCCTCTTTTCCTTCGCTTCCTACACAACGAAAGTAAAAACGCATTTCCCGATGAACTTGAACGCGATAATTTTTCATTTGGGAACTCGACTTAGTATGAAAAATGAACTACACAATTATAGGATCAGTGCGACATATCGATTAATAATTTATTAAATACAATACAGTATATGTAACCTAGATGGAGAACGATTTAAAGGTAGTTGCACTATGCGCTGGTAAAGGTCACGGTTACATTTTCATGGTTTTGCTCGAATCATTACTACAGGGAACCCGCTGGTCGAGCATATTTGCCATAAATTTAATCTGGATAATGAAAGTAACACCGTAATCGATATATCAATGGCAATAACCCTTCTTCGTACGTTCAACGTCCCAGCGCCGATAAAAAATTCGGTAAATATTTAAATTATCTCGATTATTACTTATCCACCGATTAAAATATCCTTTGAATTATTTGCCCACCGTTGATGAACTCTTGCACGATTATCGCTCAAAACACGCGTTTCTTCCTTTCGGCTTATTAACGCAATAAAACCAGTACCGTTCCAAGGACACACGACGTAAAACTCGACAATATCGAAAAAAAATTTTCATCTTAGTCATTACCATTAATTACAAATCGCACACCCAATATCTTTTGTTATTTAAACGTTCGATTACCTCAGAGCACAGAAAGCGGTGCGAATTGCATAAGGGCTGAATTTCTAATAGAAATGTCTATCGCGATATCGCCTCGAAGGCTAAATACGATAAAGATAAGCGAGTTTAACGACTCCGCGTGACAGGGCCAATCAATGACATAGACATTTTGCGAATAAACTTCGTGGGCAAAACATCTCCACAGCCTTGATAGGCACGTCTTATACAATTTCCAAAAAACAACGTTACAAAGGTAACATCGATGAAAAAATTTTCATTGATGGCCCACGCATCGTATTGCGAAATTCTAATGCATTTCAATTTCACAACCCCCTCTCCCCTCGCACCCGGTCGCATTAATAATTCATTAAAAAACAATACCGAAAACAAGCGTCGACGTATTAATATATATATTTTTTTTCATTTTATGAAATTTAACCTTGATCCAAATCGTTGAATAGGCATAAATGTTTTACTATAAATTTCAACTTAGCGAGATATCTGTGTAAATTATGTGCATTATTTTTTCCTTCGTTCTTTTCGCCACATATATGTGCTATTGTCTGCGATATTCGTAAATTTTACATCGATTTCCTTGCCAGTACCCCAAGGTGATTAGTTTTAGGTCAATGTTTCGTGGGTATATATGCCATTTTTACGCTATGATTTTGATAGGTCTTGTAGGTGTACAATATATGATATGAAAAGCGCAACGAACTTATAATTATGTAAACCTTACCTACGGCTATAAATAGTACAGGAAAAGAGTTATGGTATCTTAAAATTGCGATAAAAAAAAAGTATTAAAAATTGGCAAACATTGTCAAGGATACGCGTTATTTTGGAAGAAAGGTTCGCAAATCGTAATCGAAATCATTTTCGGCGTATCCGTACTCTAAATTTTTTTTCAATTTGAATTCAAATTAACATGCGTACTCAAATTGAACAAAATCCTATACCTATGTACGCATAAATAAATGCCAAAGAAAAAAAGAAAATTTCAAATAACGGTTTCTTAAAATATTAGTGACACGTGTCATTACACGTGTGCTCAAGCGGTTGAACACGCACAACGCTCACGATACATAGCACGTGAAAAATGCATAATAAGTATTACATGTCGAAACAAGTGCCATAAAATGTGCATTGTTGGACTGGATTGACACGTGCCAAATCGCAAACACATCGACACGTGTAAAAACGTGATCAAACGTGTCGGATTAAAAACACGTGTCGTTGATACGCGCACAACAACGAAGATGTTGACACACGTTACGCTATATTTTAACATTACACCAATTCAACAAAAAAAATCAATTTCTTATTTTTCGCCTGATGACACGTGTCATTGTCGTCGAATTGCAACGAACGAAGAAACCACTTGCCATACCTGAAGTCAATGTACGTTGGTTACATGACACCAACACTAATGACTCGCATTACAGCACGGCCCAAGTAACTCACAGATACCATGTTCAAATTACACGTGTTTAAATCAGCTGATTTTATCAATTGTTCCATCCAATCTTGAAATGCGTGATTTAAAAAATGACACGTTGATTTTTATCGATAAATATTTAATTTGATAGATGATTAAATCGTGTACCTAATATAAAACGCATGATCGGCACATCTTTATGAACGTCTTATGACGACACGTGTCGTTTTACGTCAGCGATACGCATTTTTATGTCGCTTTTGACTCGAAATAGAAAATTTTACTTTATCAAAAAAATCACTGTATGACACGTGCCACAGCACGTGTAGCAAATACGCGACACGTGTCATAACGACACAGCAGATAAGTGACACGTGTCATGACATGTGTAATTACTTGAATATTGAATTTTACGAATTATCTAGTTTTTCAACGAAAGTTGCTCATGTTTTCATATGTTTTTAATACAATGCGTTTGAGATTGTTTTTCGCAATTTTTTCAAAATTCACGCTTTGTACATAAAAATGGTAAATTGCAAAGTCAATCCAAGTTCAATTTTCTACAAAAATGGTTTCGAGTGCTTACTTTTAGGTGATTTTTCTACTTAAAAAGTTTATTAAAAACGCGTAGACTGTGACTATCAATCCAGGAATAATTTTTATCATGTTTCATCCAAATTAGGACAACAACATATCAAAACATCGCAAAATCATGTCTGATGCAAGTTAGAGTATTTACCCAGCGAACAAATTAACACGATAATCCGTACATCAAAATAATCCTATTCTGATGAAAGTTTTCTTAAGAGTACATACTTTTTAAGATTAAAACTAATTAGAGCGCATCATGATACTAAGAAAAATTTATAACATAATAAATTCGAATTCTACGCAGTAATAAGTATAATCTTCGGTTGTGAGCTATCTAATAAAATACCCTCGATTATCCAAGAGTTCCGCTATTACACAGTGGCGGCTCGTTGTACTACAATCGAAAACGAAATTTACTCAGATTTCACTGTTATCAAACAATATACTCGATAGAGAAATCGATATGTTGAAACGCGACGGATTAGATAATTAACAATACAATTATGTCTCCAATTCCATCCAACAACCTGGAGAATATTTTTTGCGCGAAAATCCACTCGGATGATTTCAATCGTCACAAAATGATATCGCAGACGAGACGGTTGGAATTTTCTGCTCAAAATTTCACGTAATTGCTATTTTTTCGTGTACTCGTGAGAAATACACATTTTATAATTTCGTTTTCATGCCAGATATGATATTACATACGCTCACGCATTTCCTTCGTGAATTTCAAAATGGTGTAGCTATCACAATGTACAAGTTCACCAAGCTGTGTTAATCTATTTATAAAAGTTTCCTCTGTTGTTAATTACATTTCTGAGTTAAATATGTTAATTTTTATCTGCACCGAAATGTGTACGGGTAACGATAAATGCTCATTAAATGCATGCGTACATTATGTAATTCGTTAAATTAACGTCGTCTCGAAAAGACGTGTTGTAAATTTTGTGAAAATTTCTCGAATAAATCATCGAATGGATTTTATTTTGTTATCTCGTGGATTTTTATTTTTAAATAAATTTTCCTCGATTAAATCGAATGATAAGTGAGTATTAGATGATTGGCATAATTCGGTAATACGTTAAATGACTTTTAAAAAATCAAGTGTTTTCAAGATTAATTTCCAGAAGCTAAGAATTTCGTGTTATAATGGATAAAAAAAAGTCAACGCGATATTTATTAGTATTTCGGTATTCACGATATGTCATCAAGTTTTTAAAAATTTCAAAACATCGTATCTTCTTTAAAATTGAAATCACACGAAAATTACAAATTCTACCGTTCAAAAAGCACCCCCTCCAAGGTACCACAATCCCCCAACAACTTGATCAAAACACCCACCGATCACAAGAGGCGTTAAAAAATCACAATTCAACAGACACAAGACTGGTCCTTGACCTAGTACAACTTGCACTCAGCGACTGCCAGGCCAATTGGATGAATTCTGCATACAATTCCTTCCAATGTTGCGGCTAGGAAGTAACCAGTCATTAACCTCAGGCTATTGTTTATAATACACTCGCACTCTATATTAATTCGTACGAGACGAATGAAAAAAATTGCCAAAATTAAAATTACCGTTATCGAGCGCTATAAACTCGTAATTAAATGTGTAACCCGATAAAATGACTGACAACGCGTTGAAAGTTCAACCCCTTCGTGTTTCTCTTCCGCGTTGTCTTTTTCGCGATAATATTTTCGAAGTGTTGCATTGTTAAATTTTTTTTCGTCAAATACATCTCTTTCATTAATCCCACTTAATGTTTTTAAATTATATTTTGCTTTCTTTTTTCCTTTTTGAACACGACGATAAATAAATACATATAAGTTAATATGGATAAATTTACGTTTTTTTCGAGTTTTTCGTTGTAAATCGTCGTAAATAAATTATTTGTTAAATAAACATGTTTTTTCTTCATAGCATTTAGATTAATTAGAGGAAAAAAAACCAATAAATATTCCACGAGTAAAGGAAATATTTAATTTTTTAAATTATTGTACATATGAGTGAATTTTACGTAATAAAAATCAGATAAATTGAGGAAAAATCAACAAAAAATTATTCGAGTTTGTTTTTTTGGTCAAACGATCAAAAAATAATATCAAATGTAGCAATCCATATTGTGAAAAAATAAACGAATCGAACCAATGAATCTAGAGGGTACGAAAAATCACAAGAAATAGCTATTTTTCGATAAAATGTATTTGTCATAGTAGTTTTTGGTATCCTGCAAACGTCCTTCACTTTAAATCATTCTCATGATACACATTACACTGTCATTAATGACATATGCTACCAAGTATATGTATGATCCTTGTACTGTCATTCTGATCTTTAATACGTATTTGTAGTACGATGTTTGTTAAACATCATACGACCTACGGCACAACGCATATGCCACTCATTGCATCATATGTCATATGAAAAAAATCATGCAACAAGACAAGCATGACGCGGCATGCCACGTATCATGTGTCTTATGATATATGCCACACACACGACTTTTCATCAATTATGAGTGACATAAAATGGCATACGCCATGCGACATATGGCATGCCACGCATCATAAGTCATACGACATGCGTCACACAACATGCTACACATCATACGTCATAATTACGCGACTCGGCATGCCACGTATCATGTGTCTTATGATATATGCCACACACACGACTTTTCATCAATTATGAGTGACATAAAATGGCATACGCCATGCGACATATGGCATGCCACGCATCATAAGTCATACGACATGCGTCACACAACATGCTACACATCATACGTCATAATTACGCGACTCGGCATGCCACGTATCATGTGTCTTATGATATATGCCACACACATGACTTTTCATCAATTATGAGTGACATAAAATGGCATACACCATGCGACATATGGCATACCACGCATCATAAGTCATACGACATGCGTCACACAACATGCTACACATCATACGTCATAATTACGATAACGCACATGTCATTTATTACATCATTTATGACATAAGACATGCCCAATGCGGTACTTTAATTGCCATACGAAGCTTATCACCCTTTCATATGACGCTCAACAAGCTTTACACGTTATTTAACACATAGCATATGTATGTCACTTCGGACGTGACATATGGCAATCAACATACCATAACCACATTTTCATCGACATCGCATGTCACATTTGATGCATCTTTCTCCATAAACATCGTGCTCTCTGCTACCTTTCAACTTCCTATTCTCCTTCGCCCATTGTTCGCAAAAATCTGCGAAAAATACGCGAGCAAAAATTCGCAAAAAAATTCTTCGACACAAAACGGAAAAGGAAACGCTTCTAGCACGCGTCCTTATTAACACCGATGACATCACGGCGTCAGGCTGTCTGCCAATGAGGCGTACAGCTATCTCGTTTTAATTGAAATTACGACCGTTTTACTTCCAACGCGAATATATTTCGTTATTGAATTACTCGGCTATGAAAATATTATAATTTAAAAACCGGCCGAACTGATCCGTTGGTTAAATGAACCGCATTGTGAATTTCGGAGAGGGCAGCCTAAAAATCTAACAATCTCGGTGATTCGCCTATTAAGCATATTAAATTTCAACGGAAACGTCTTATAAAAGGTTCAAGTTCAAGAAATCATCACGTACGAATCGTCCACATCCTTGAAGAATAGAATAGCGGCGTTGATGTTTGTTAAACGATTAAATAGATACATATTTAAATCGACTTCGTGGGTAATTCTTTTGCTTATCGTGTTAATTGTTTTTTTTTGCTTAAAGGTTGCTCTATATTTAAACGGTTTAAAAAACCGATCACGCACGAATAACGAATTAATTTGGCAAACTACACCTTTTATATTTAGCTACTTCATTGGCCAATTGATTTGGCTTATCATTTTTTCACGTAGTAACAATAATTACATTAAATACTCCTTTTAGCGCGAATTAAAAATGACCTAAGAAATATCGTTTTTAATTCATAAATACAACATACGTTACTAAGAATCATGTCGCGGAGGAAAAAAACAGGTTCTATCGGCGTTGCTGGTTATCGAACGACTTTTCAAGACTGTACACGAATCACGCGAAAATTGCGAGGGAGACGTCAGTCATAGTATTCTAATGATTAATTCTCTTATATAAATGGAAATGCAGCTTTCACAAATTCATGGTCAACTTAAACATTACCTTATTCATATTTCGCTTCATATCTGTTCGTTTATGAATACAGTTAGTTTATATCAATGATACCGGCCAGTGTTTCTCAAATGATCTCGATTATTCGCCAGCTACTTTATATTCGGCGGGTATTTCAAGGTTAATAAAATTTTGATTCCATTTACCGCGTTCTTCCTCCGGACACGCTTCCTTAGCGGACTCCAATCGGTGAAATTTCAATCACCGTCGATGGAAAATTATCCGTAGGTCGTAGATACGTACAGGTTTCCACGGCGCAGAGGCGTCTTGTGGTAACCCTGATGACCAATCGGTACTGATTCCGTTTGATGAGATTTGCCCGTTGTTGACGTGTATTTGTCATGAAATTTTTACAGATGGTCAACTACCTGCAGACTGGAAGGTCGTTCGAGTTTTAAAGGCCACGAGCTTTGTTCGATTATTTCTACCTTCGGAAATGAATTTTTTCCGAGATTATCTACGAAACTTTCGATACCACCAGCGATGTGGGTTTGACGTATGAAGTATCGCAGGTGACTTTGTAATTTTCAAGAACACTTCGATACGTAATATGTTGAAATTTTTGATAAATTTTAACATAAATTGTATTACGACATGGAAACGTACTTAAAATTGTGGTTCTTTTGAAAAGATTTAATAGGGCGTTGAAGGACGCGAATCGTTCCTCAACGAAATACCACAATGATGAATTTTTTTAAAGCAAATTCGAAGGTCCTTGGACTAGCTTTAAACAAAACAACGTTTTTTCGATGTAAAAATATTAGAAAATTTTCCACGATTTATAAAACACACTGGACCGAAAAACCATAAACAATTAAATTTCACAACTTGCGTACCACATTCCAGATTTTCAGTCGGTTAAATTCGTCGCCCGAGGATATTTTCAGAATCCGAAGAAAAATTTCATTGTTATTTTTACCACCGAAATAGAACGATAATCATAGAAAAGCGTGAATTATCAAATTTCCTCTTCGAGAAGCCTTTATCAGCTTGTTATCGCGAATTCGGTTACATAATCGTTTAAATCGACTAGAAACGACGTAATTAGACGGTGGGTACGAATTCGTGACGTCATTTGATAATAAACGCGCCTGTGTCAATTTTATGCCTGCTAATTTGAAATTCGAAAATAATGGTCATTTTTACACCGTCTGTAGTTTCTTACGTCAATTGAACATATTTTTTTTCGCAATCGCATAATAACATCGCTTTGAGATCCCTTTTCCTCTCGTTGTTTCTTGAATTTGACAATTGAGCTAAATTTGGTAAATTTACGCGTCAAGAAAATCATTTTATTTTAATGGGAAAATTATCCCTTTGTAAGAATAGAAAATAGAGTCACTTATTATCTTCTTTTATCAACGATTTTTTCATACGATGTATTCTACAAGTGAATAAGTACATTTCTCAAGTTAAAAATAGAATAACGCAAGTCATACGCGTGTTTTACGAAGAATGATTCATATAAGATGTCATAAAGGTGTTTGAGAATGACATATGCGTCACATGTATTACAACGTGCAACGTACGAAGTACTCTCAAGAATCAAATGTAATTTGGTGAGTGTCAGTTATCAAAATAATATTTATGAGGAGAATGCTAATGACATACATGTCACATGTTATATGACACAACACACGGTAGCATATGAAGCTTCCAATTGACATATGTACTAAAAGGAGCATCATATGATGCGTGACAGATGTGACATTCAACACTCTGGATGACACATGCCGTATGAGAAATGTAACAAGTGACATATGTTGAGTAACGAATTCTTATGAAGGGTATGCTCGTGACATACATGCGTCATGTTACGTGACATGTAACATATGAATCATAAAGGGGACATATTTATACTGAAGAAAATATCATATCATGCGTATGAATGACAAATGTCGTGTGACAAATGCAAAAGTGACATATGTTAAGAATTGTTTGTGACATGTTACATGACACATAGCATATGAAGTTCTCGATTGACGTATGCACTGAAGAAAGCGTCATATGATGTGTAAATGTTGAATCCTACATTCGATATGGCATGTGTTATATGACAAATGTAATAGAAATTTGACATACATGACAAGTGACGTAAAAAACACGATGAAAATGGCATATGCATAGGAACATACTAACACCTCACAGCCCAATCGAACATACATATACAGCAAGAAGACATGTACATATGTCATGATGCTAATGGATGTCATATATCATACTTCTGTCGACTTATTATACAATATGAAGATGATTAATGAAATATCGTGCAACGTGACAGAAATTAAATACACGCAGCACCTCTATAATCAAAAAATCATAAATTTTTGATTCATAAACACAATTTTTTCCAAAAAATTTACAAAAATTGACGCTTATACAAATACTTCACAAATTTTTCGAGCATTGAAAAAATTCCTTCCTCTAACTAAATCAGTCAGCTATCACTTCATTCAAATGCCACCCCCTCTCCCCTTCCACGTCTCCCCTCTTGAGCCCCAATTCACAAACCTCGACGAAAATTCTCTATTCAAATCACAACTAATGGGCAACCTCACAAAGACGGAACACCACCGAGGCAAATTTTTCGAAAAATATCTACAATAGCCCCCGTGACGCCCCCATCGTCGCATACGCTTAATTAACGGATACATCAATCAAGTCGCTTTAAAACGCGTATTCAATAATTAAGAAATATATTTGGAAAAATAATCCACACGAATTTATTTCGACGAAATCACCAAAGCGACGCTGCTATACAAATTAACCAACGAGGAAAATTTCATCGCAATTAGAAAATGGCCAAAACCGGCACATTACCAAAAACTACGCAATGTTTTATAATCAAAACTTCTAGAATTTTCTGAAATTTAACGAAAAATGCAACATGACCCGTTGTTTATAAAGACGATAACCCACGTCGATGACTAAACCCAAAGATAACCTACGACAGGAGCAATATAATACACGAATAAGTACCAAGTTGCAATGTTTTTACGAGGTTTTCCTTGTCTCATAAACAGCCGCGACGTGATAATCTCGCACTCGATCGTCACACACGTTTACAAAGCTATTTTAAAATGTGGGTTTTTTTAAATGGTCAAATTTGAAGAAAAAATTTCAACTTGATGCGACAATTCGAAAAAATTACCGAATGTAGTTAACGTACCTAATAAGTATCCGGTTTAGGTACTGTATTTTTTCAGCTGAAATTTTATGGCGTGTAATCACACGTCGAAAGGCAGATTCATTATAAACCGCGTAAAATAACGATCACAGTACGCATTATTTCCTACGCCAAAAGTCACCTTCAGAATACGAACAAACAATATACGTGTCATTATCAAGTCAAATAGATAAAGTATAAACAATACGATGGAAAGGGGGTTGGGGTTAATACCAATGTACTCTTAATACCTAATTGCCTATGATGATTTGAGTTCATCGTCATACAGAAGCCCAAAGAGTATAGGAGATTTCATTAGAAATTATGTTTCGAGAGCTGCTTGATAAAATTTCATCGCATGAATTGGAGTAATTCTCTCTTAATAGAATTTAATCGCAATATAAACGAATCGAGACCAATGGAAATTTCTTTTTTGTCTTCCTTCCTGTTCAATTATAATGGAAAATTTTCAAGCAACGATGATTCATACGACAAGGAAAAAGCTAATTCGGGAGGATTTGAGGTATCAGCGATAAGGAGATAATCACAGAAAACTGACATTTCAATTTTGATAAAAATAAATAATTTGAAATCGCAATGATAAGAAGTCTCATATTCGAGTTTCTAGAAAATTATATATTTGTGAAAAAGAAGCTTTCATTTTTTTTGGCGTTTTTAATTACAACAATTTTTGTGTTTTGTTTCATAAATGCCGAAAATTGTTTTTCAATCAAAGAACTCGAATTCGAATTTAAACCAGTTTCGTAAAAGTACCTCAGTGGATTATAGGGGTTTTCAAGTTTCAAGGTCATTGGAGACAAAGTGCTCTCAACTGAATCACAGACATGAGATTGGACTGCAGTTTGCTACATTTGATGGAAAAAGAGGCGAAGCAAGTTTTCAAAATTTGGTGAATCGATTTCAAGTCGCATTTCGATCAAGGAATTTGAATACGAATAAGAATCGATTCCAAAAACAGTAAGATTTTTCAAGTTTCAAGGTCATCGGGGACAAAGTGCTCTCAAGTAAGTTACAGACGTCAGATCGAGGTACAGTTTGCGGCGTTTGAAAGAGGAAGTACCAAGTATATTTTATTGATTGGTCATTCGATTCATGGATCTTTAATTTCTCATCGAATTATGAGAGAATTTCAGGGAATAAAAATACCAAACTCGAGGCTCTTCGTGGCAAATTCTTCCTGCGAAAATTTCAGATATCTACCGAAAGTGCGGTTTGCGGCATTTGACGTCACAAGAAACGAAGTGAATTCAAAAAAATTCTTACAACGATACAATTACGATGACCACTCGATGGAGTAAAAATGCGAATTAATTTTTTCTACGAGTTTATCAACTCACACTCTATCTTCGATCTAATAATTATGAATAATCTCACTAATTCGTGAATCTGAAAAAACGCACAAATTTCACCGAGAATTAAAATTCGATAAAAATCCTCCGTATATTTCTTCAATGAAACTCGACATTAAAAAAAGATCAAAAACACGTAAAATCATTTAAATACCCCTCTTCGTGTAAATTTGCAACTTCATTATACTAATTTATTTATTATTACTCATTAAAGAGCTAATCAATGCGCCAAAACTGGCACAAGCCAATCAACCTTGAATTAATAACTACATAAAAAACATTAAAAAATTGCAAGTCAATCGAAAACATCGAATTACTCGTTGAAAATGCACTTTACCGAAAAAATCACATCCGCTGACACGATCTAAACGTGTAACATTCTCCGCACAAAAATTGCTTAAAAATACTCAGTACTTACTCCGGACGTCTCGCTTAATTGAATCGAGCCACGAAAAAAATTCACGGATCGAAAAAAACGATCTTACCGCATTCGTAACAATAATTCGAATCTTTTTGATATTTTTTCATTTTTTTAGCTAAACGCACCGGCACGATGTCCTTAACAATGATAATAACGTCTAAGTGGCAAGTTAAATTGTACGTTACCATAGAATTAAATACTTTAAAATAATTTGCGGGTTAGATTCGTGAATTTGATTACCTGTACGATGCATGTATTTTTCACGTATATGGAAAAATCTAGACGTTGCGTTTTAATTTTTTTTTCCACTCTTCTTCTTCTATGGCTTTAAATTTAACTATGTTATTTTATATTTCAAGTTCAAGTTCAAGGTTTTTCGCTAAATTATTCGCTTTTTAAACGGATACCAGAACGTGAAGTTTAACACAGATTCGAGTTTTTCGAAATTGTCGTTGGTTTGTTGATCAAGATACGTAGCACGGTGGAGTTATCAAATACGATAGCGTAATTAGTTTAACGAGATAGTAATGGCACGAGATTAATTCATCCATGTCAAGAAACTACACAAGATATTGTATGAGCTTCGTTATGGGATAACTTAAAACTCGACACTCTGCCCTATTTACTTTGTACCAAATTTTTCTATTCAGTTTGATTTTTGTTTCTCGAAATGACGCCTCATTTTTCCCACAATTTAAATTCTCAGGTTAAAAATAATTATTCGCGAACTAGAATCAATAACCTCGTTTCAATTTTAAATTATCGAACTGGAGAATTTTCTTGAAATTAATCCAGCTAACGTATAATTTTTCAAACGTTGTATCTGGTCGTTGTACCCAGAGGATTAAACAGATCAAAGATCTCAATCGGTGCAAATCTAATTGGATTATTTTTCTGGAGCATTTCATACAGCAATTTCGATAATTTCGCTGCCTGGTTCATTAAATCTTTCATCGAGTCGGCGAACAAGCGATGAAAATGTACTTCGAGGAGTGTTTGAAAACGGACGGGTTTGATGTAAACCAGATGTAAGATTGCATCACGTGGCACCATATCACATTCGCGAGAATATTGATGGTCATCGTGAATTTTCCCACGTCAAGTACTACTCCTTCAATTTCGGATCCATTTTCTGAAAAAGGAGTGAAAATTCGGGGCAAAAAATGACCCATGATTGAAGCACGTCATTACATTTTTTATGAAAATGGAAAAAAAATTATGTTCGTCTCAAATATGAATTAGGACTTGGGAGAGAGAGGGGAAATGAGATGGTATTTTTTCACGTTTTGTATTTCTGAATTTTTTATTTTTCAAGTACATATTTTGATTTATCAATTTTGTAAAAAGGGAGCAATCAAAAAATGAATTTCCCTTTTAACCCCCCTCCCCGATATATTCAAAAATGCTTTTTGTTTATTTTGCAACAACTTTTATTTTAAACATTTTTTCCTCAAATCACCCCAAAGCCTCATATAAACGCTCCGACCAAGTTACAGTGAAATTATGGCTAAATTTCAAAAAACAAAAAAATTTTCGATAAAGAAAATGTTGCAACAATTTCTGTTTCAAAAAGTTTTTTCTCAAGTCACCCCAGGTCTCACAAAATTGCCCAAAATGATAAGAAAAAATATTTCTTATTTATTGCAACAACTTGTACTTCATAAATTTTTTTTCAGGTCAACCCAAGTCTCATAAAAACGCTCGAACTAAATTATAGTGAAATTACGACGAAATTTGAAAAAATACAAAAAAATTCTCGATACAAAATGTATCTCTTTTTAAATTTTCAATAAAATTACTTTCGATTAAAAGAGCAAATTAAACAAATAAAAAAACCATTGACCCTGGCTCCTCGCGAATGTAAAAAAAATTCGAAAACAAACTATTGACCTTGAAATAATTTCGTGCTCCTAAAATACACAAATATTTTTAAATTTTGAAACATGGCTTATTTCGTGTTGAATTTTAATCCAACAATCTTCCTCGACAATCGAAAAAAATTCATTTAGATTGACACACTTGAACTATAAACAAATTCACCTAATGAGAGATATACGCTCGAAATTCTGTATCAAATATCGTCGGTAAATATTTACAAAATGATTATTTACCTACTTAAAAAGTTACAGTTATTACGATTGGCAAAAATTCAAAAACTACGCGACAAATTCGCCACAGCTTCAAATTAAAAATACTCGAGTTCAATTTCATATTTAATTTACAATTTCCTTTCAACGTACAATTAAAAAGATTACGACTAGCTTGAATGATTTTTTGAGGTTTACGAAAATTTCGTCTCGAAGCACGCGGATGGTGTAACGAGAACACACCGAATTATAGAAAAAAACACGTAGCGTGTAATTTTGTTGGTACGATTACTATAATTGTAGGTAGAATTTTAATTGAAATTTAAAATTTAATTGTTGCAAGCAGCGAAACGTAGGTAATGTGCTTAGTTTGTTGATACGAAAGAGAAGTGTTCGTGTGCAGAGGTCATAAACGTAGTACCGCAGTCCATAGAGAGCATCGAGATGCAGGAAATTACGAATATGTTTCCGTCTTTGAGACTTCTTTCTTGATTGAAATTCTCTAAATACTGAGAAAATCGCAGCGAAAAACCAATGACCCTTGAATTCGCGTCACCTTCCTTCGGGCGAATTTGAAAATTAGTCCAGAGAAATTGAACTTGAAGGTTTTTTGATTTCTGGAAACGTTTTGTGTTTTTTTTTTTCGAAGCAGGGTGTAGAATTTTTTTCAAAGAGGTTGAACATTATTTTTTCAACGTCCCAGACAGTTTGAAAATTTGATTTGATGACACTCAGAATTCGATGAAACTCATTAGGTTCGAAGTTTAGATCAGAAGATCCTCAAAGCCAAGTTTTTTTCATTATTCGATTTTTATTTTTACGAATTAATGAATTTTTTATTTTTCCACTCCCCAAAAATGGTTTTTTGCAAATACCAAGTCAACCACTGATTCCATCGAAATTCTAAAAATACATCATCGGCAGCAAATTTAATTTCCTATAAGTTTGATTATTACATATTTTCTAGTAGCACGCTTCGTTTTCGAGTTATCGAGCAAAAACTTACAAAAAACTGTTGCAAGTCCAATTACACGCAACGCCAACGCGAGTAGCCACGGGACTTACGCGGTGTAGCGACTTGGCGTCGCGCTCATTGGAATTCCAACGAGTTTCTACAAGTTTTTGCTCGATAACTCGAAAACGAAGCGTGCTACGAAAAAATATGTAATAACCTAATTTGTAGGAAATTAAATTTGTCACCGATGATGAGATTTTAGAATTTCGTTAGGATCAATAGCTGGACAGATATTGACAGAAAATCATTTTTAGAAGAAACTAACTTCCTCCCTCTCCGAAATTTTCCAAGACGGCAACTCCATCGACTCCGTTATCCAGTTCGTCAAATCTTTCGGCCTTTTCCTAAAAATCTAGACTTCCTTTCCGTGTCTCTGGCCTAGGCGGCAGTGCATGGCACGATAAAAGAAGTAAGAAGTAAGTTAGTAAAAATTAAAAATACAAAAATTCGTGAAAAAAATCAAATAATGAAATTCCTGACGTATTTTACCGGATTCTGGGTCTGCGATCTCAGAAAATTCCTTGTCAGTCCCAAACCAGGCATTTTTGAGTTATAGACAGGTATTATGACATTGATACATGACGAATCGACCAGTGTGCTCGAAATTTTGCCAAAATGCGAACATTGTTAAATCTAGCAAGAAAGGGGGAGGGAAAAAACAATTTTCATCATCTTAAAAACGATCACAACAAAAAAGAATTTTTTAATTTTCAAAATGTATTATCAGTAGGGTTCCTCAATTTTTCAAATACAGTCTTCTCCTCTTTCCTTTCCCAAAAATTTAACTTTAACATTTTTTACTACAATGAAACTAATTTTTTGAAATACTTTACGATAATTACAATTTTTTAGATTATTCATAGCCATTTTAACCCCCCCTCCCCTTCAAGATGGTTGATGAATCCACTTTTAACGTTACAATTTAACCCTTCTCATTCCGAAAAAACTCAATTTTGACATTTCTTATTGAAAAAACCTATTTTTTTTTTAATATTTTGCGTTATTTTGAATTTTTTGGATTTTTTATGCCACTTCTTCCTAAAAAACTCCACTTCGACAATTTTTACTACAAAAAAACAAATTTTTAAAAATATTTTCTGTTAATTAAAGTTTTTTAGATTTTTTACGCCCTTTTTACACCTCTCCCCTTCCTTTCCAAGAAACCTCAATTTTGAAATTTTCCCAGCTTCACAATAACGTTACTTTACATAAGATTTTGGAAAAATTAAAATTTTTTTCAATGGTTACATTTTATATGTACTATTTTTTGAAATTTTCCGAGCTCACGAATAAATTTGAATCCATCGAAACCAATAATTTCATTACTTGGTGAACGAAACATGATAAAAGTCGACATTTCTAGCATCTCAGATCTTCCCCTCACCTTCAAATCTCGCGTCGCGATTTCAAACCCTTCCCAAAGTCCCTGGTCGCAAATTCTAGCATCAAGACACCTCGTAAAATCCATCAATAAGGTTCCAATTACTGAGGCAATTCCACTAGGCAATTAATCACGCGTACTTTTGCGCTTTGCCTTTGATGTATCCATTATACTATAAAATTAAACGTAGCGTGAACTCGTCATTTTTTTCGAACCTCCTGCGACAAAATAGTGTATCTATGAACAAAAGCATGTCGCGACCTTCCGCCTGGCCCAAAATTACGACAAATGTCAGGCGTCAAGGCGAATAACGCTCGACAAGCCCGAAATAGACGTACATTCGTAATTAAATATCCCTCTTATGCCTCCCGAAAATAAGCGTTGCCCCTACTATAAGGTGTGTTCAGACTGGTGTACGAATTTATGCTAATAAGTAATAAGTTATGATGTATTTTTAAATTCTCCAGCATAAAAGAATTTATTTTACAGAAGAAAAAAAATGATGAAATTTCAAAATTTAGATAATGAAATAAAATTCAGAATTGCGTCATTTAATGGAATCGACCTTGAAACGACTTTTTTCGAGTATTCGAATCACTTCAAAATGAAAAATTCGCTTTTTCGCGCCATTGAAATTTAATTATACATCGAGATTAAAAAGTTCAATTGTACGAAAACCGAGAATTTATTTTTAAACTAGTACTTAATCCAGTAAATGATCACATATTCGATATTATCGATTCAATTTTTTTTTTAATTCATCTTAATTTTTTTAATAATTTTAAACAAATGTTTAAATAAAAAAAAATACCGTAAGATAATCCCTAATTATTTTCGAAAAAATGCCCAATGATGACAGTTTTCCTTGAAAACACTCGAAAAGCCTCCAGCAGGATCTTCGCTCCACTTCATGCTCTCCTCCCGATCCCCTGCCCCCTCTGGTACATAATGTATCAAAAAATAACCAGCACAGAATCCATAGTGTGAAGTAAGCTTAAAAAAATTCGCGTGTAACGTATCGTCGGGGCTCCTACGTATTCAAAAGATCATTCTACAGTTAGTCTTCGCGTGCTCCGTTTATTCTAGACACACTAACGTAAAATTAAATCACCGGTGAATTTTGTTTTTCGGTTTCAATACTTCGTTGATACGTGCTCGGTGGCCAATTTCCATGTGCTTTTAATCTCGTAAGTACCTAATTTGGAAGAATTTTCGAAAGTGGAAACACTTGATGATAAGGTTATCTAAATAGTAATTATCCGTCTGTCGTACTCTTGTGTGCTCTTTAAATCAACGTGTAATTTCAATTAATTCAACTCTAGAAAAAATTCGCAGTTATGAGATAAGATATGTCATTATTTTTCTCGCCAATTTATTCAAACGTTTTATTAAAATTGTTTTTCTGAAATTTTTCACATCGTAATACCTCAACCTTAACCATATATGCTCGAGTCGCATTTTTTACACGAAATCCAAAGATATTCTTGGCAAAGGGTGAAAATAATTTGGAGTCATCCAAGAACAAACCCTCTCATGTGTATCTTGTACAATTAAAAATGATGAATTATACACGCCTTGTACTCGTTCATTTCGAGCGTTCTTTTTGGATTTTAATCAAAATCTGCACCACTGACCAAATGTATTAATCATATAAAACATGAAAATTTTCGCCTTCGTTAAAATGCAACACGATTGTCGTGCGAGTTAAAAAAAAGATGATAGCTTTACGGATTCTGTAACGATTTAAACCAACGACGACGACGTATGAATTAAAATTACAATTTTCATAAATGACATTAATACGTTTTAAATTATTTATAAGCTTCAAGGGGTGGGAAAAATTCCCATTTTTTACATCGAGTATAAAAAACAGAACAGTAATGGACAATAACCTCAATTTAGATTTCGTAATTACAAAGTACTCGATAATTTCGAAGATAATTAATAATTTTACGACCCATTTCATCGACCACTTGACCCATAGGTAATAATTTTTACGCGAAAATTTTTTTTCTAGAAGCACATGACTTGATTACCAACTCCTAGATCATAGCTAAAATTATGATGTAATATTCGATACAGTACGAACGATAAACGCCGAAAATAAAAATAACTTTGATGAATGTACTTTACTACATGGCTCACGCGTATACTAACATTTTTTTTTTCAATACTTCTTACATCGAGTGCCAACATCAGGTATAATAAAATTCATATCATTCTTATTACCGAGCGTATTTATAATTTTTTATTCACCAGACGTTCATCATTTCGTGATCGATATTTGTTTAGCTTAACCGAACGAAGTAAGTACGTAAATGAAATTCTGCGTATTAATCTGCGAAGATGAGTGAATTTATGACTGAAGTGTGAGAACGTCTGTTTCGCCGAATTTTTTTTCGAGGGTTTCCGAAAGTTTACGCAGAGACGAGTTCACGGATCAGAGTAGATATTCAGGGAACTCGTGGAGGAGTTTCGTACCCCCTCCCTCGTCCCTAGCCTTGACAAAACACGTTTTTTTTTATTAAGAGAAGGTCTTAGTGAACATTCAAAAGTGGAATTCGAAAAAAAATTGAGTATTCGTACAAAATGGCGTCATTTTTGATTGGCAGGGGAGCGAAGTTGCATAATATAAGTTGACGGAAAAATTTACAATAATTAAAAATATATGGAATTATCAACGTTATTCAGCTAGAATACAACGTCGACGAGAAAAAACGCGAAAAGTAAATTTTACTCTATATTTGCTCGATATAAATTGACAAATATGGAAGATTTTTCAATGTTTTGTTTGTAATTCGACATGTCTTGTATCAAGTTTATGAAAAAATTGATGATAACTAAAATTGTAAGAAATTTTACAAAGAACATTTTTAGTTATTATAAATTTTTTCATAAACTCATTATATTTCGAGTTACAGACAAAACATTAGAAAATCTCCCATATTTGCTCGATGAATTGGCAAATGCATGGGAGATTCTTCAATATTTTGTTCGTAACTCGAAATATAATGAGTTTATGAAAAAATTTATAATAACTAAAAATATTCTTCGTCAAATTCCTCGTAAATTATAAAATGAACGTTATTTACATAAAATGCAATACTGGCGAGAAAAGCGCGCTTGAAGTTAGCTTAAACAGCGTATAAGATTTTTTCAAGAAAAATCCAGAAAACTTTGAGGAAATATTAAAAAAAATTCCTAATTTCTCATCAAAGACAAATTTCATAACAAAAAGGGAAGGAGGAGTGAATAAGTTTTAGGAATAAAATTGCAAATTTTGTGATTTAACTCCTAATATTTCCCCATTTCGGTCACCTGCTTGATTTATTATAACCGTTCGTACTTTCCACAACCCCTAATTCCCCTTCCCTTCTTCCCCTTATTCAAAATTCGATATTTTTACGAAGGAATTTTTAGGAAAGCTGAGAATCGCCATTATTAAAATTAATCTGATATTTTCTTAATTTTCATGATTTTTGAAAACATTACTTCTCAATACAAATCAAAAATGAAAAACTTCAGTAACAATAAAACAAAATGTTTACCTTTTTGTTCACTTTAAAAAAAATTTTTGGCATTAATTGTTGCTTACCGAAATATCGACATTGTCATATTTGACGTTTTAAAATCATCAAACAGCAAAATTAGTATTCGAAGCACACACTTCTCAATGAAAAACACGCCCAAGCAAAAAAATTGCATAGTTTTTGCCTATTTCATGCAAATTTTTAATAATCAGCTTTATCCCTGATCTCTGCGTAGACAATCTACATTTTGCTTCTTCCAAAAATTATTTTTATTTTGAGAATTTCAACCTCGAATTCAACGTATGTAAATTTATTCAAAACCCTATTCGAAGTATTAATTCCCATACCGTCTTACAGGGGTTCTAAAGAGTATTCAAAATAGTTAATTCACTTCCTCGGATATCTGCAGGTAATCCCACATGTTTTTTTATCATGTCGTCATAAACCACGTAACACAAAAGAATCCTACAATCAACAAGCAAATTACACCTTTTACGCCTTGAGCTTAAATTAATCTGCTTGAACGCGTTAAAACCCACCATTTTAAACATCCAAGCTCACAATGTTACTTTTTTTCTAATAGATGAATTTCTATACCATTAATTTGCTAAATTAAAACCACCTAATGCACTTAGTAGTCACGCATTATTACAATAAAATAATTACACACGAGATAAACCACGTGAAATATTTCAACACGTGTTGGCCATAGTTATTTCCTACATTTTGGGTAAATGGTTTTTTACTCGATGCATTTTGAAATTCCATTGTTAAACCAAAGATCTTATCAAATGCTTGATATCATTTGCGTCTACGTCGAGAATACACTGATTTAATTTATGGCAATTTTCGTATTACTCGGTAATTTAATTATAAAAGCAAGGTTATAGGCTTCCTTTAGAATTTTGAACTTTAATTACATGATTTTTATAATAAATTGGAAAATTGAATTAAAAATACGTAATTTTTTAACGCGGAAGTTGACCGATTTATTTTTATCCCTTTCAAGAAGTCGATAAAAAAAACCGATAAGAAGGCAGATAACACAAAACACGCGCATCAATCACTTTGAAACTTTTCCATCGTCGATTTCTAATAAAATTTCAAGCCACATGCGAGTTTTCCTATCATAATTCGTGATGAAAATACAAAAACCGGCTAAAATTCTAGACATCCGGTCGAAAAAATAACCAATTACGCAGCACCTAACCCATTCCGCACTGGACGGAAAATTCTCGAGGATAATTTGCATACGATTAAAAACAATATTAACAACGTAAGCGTAAAATCACAGAAGACGAAATCTTTTTGGCGCGTTAAAACCTCGTGCTCACGTGGCGTGACAAGAGTGGCAAAATTTTCAGTGACGTCGAAAGTGACGTCACGATTACATAACTTGAACTTGTATTATTTTATTGTTTCGTTGTAGATGTTTTAGAGTTGCACTTAACGGATCCAGTCGGTTGACTAATCAATTTTTATTATCGTTTAATACCATTGATGTTTTACTTGTTTCAAAATTATCTTACTTAAGATCGTCGTGTTTAATTGCGATGTCCTGTGATTGTTCTATTGATACCGTATAATACATTTTTTTTCCATACTACCGGCATGACATGGGTCGATGACCTCATTTGCGTGATTTTGCTGCAGTAAGAGACCAACGAGCGAAATGTTTGTTATGCGGAAGATACAATACACAATTTTTTTTTTGCTGTCCGTAATGTCAGGATGGAGTTATGATGAAATTTTCAAAGTAAAAGTCCAGGGGGAAGGGAACATAAATTGTACTATTTTTGAACAAAGAATTAAGGAAGTATTTTAATTTCGAATAATCCCAAATTTCAAGTGATTTTTAGAGATATCTACGACACCAGAAAACAAATACAAAAAAATTAAAAATTCGAGGGAATGACCCGAATTTCAGAAAAATAAAAGAAAACGATTAACGAAATAAATGAAGGTAGAAAAGGAAATGGAAAAGAAAGTCAAAAGGAAACATGAAGTTTTATAACATGACGTCATCAACGCAACGATTTATTTTTTTTGTTATAAAAGGGCCATCTCGAAAGCGCATTCTGCGTTGCAAAATGATAAAGTTCAAATTACGTCACGATTTCTGAATTAATAACAATTTTTAACCAATTGGTCAACACGTGATGAACCCTTATCACGAGATAAACTTCGAATATTCCAGGTTGCCTAGTTTGGGAAGTAAATTTAACGAAAATTTTTAGCTGACATCTTGAAAAACAAATTTTGAAGTGAATTAACTGAAAGAAATTCAAAATGGTCAACAAATTTTCAAAATATGTTTGGCTTCCCCCTCACCGCTACAGCTTTTTAGCGACATAACATGCATATTTTTTTAATGTACGAGTACATTTAATTCCAGTTTTTTTGAAAAATCATCAAAAAATTGAAAAAAAAATATGAATAGATGAATTAATTCACGCAATTTGTTACATTTTACAAAATGTAGCTCCTCTGTTGAAAAACCCACCTCTCACATGATTTTTACCAAAAAAACAATACGAAAAAAATGCCCGATCTCGGGTCGTATTTTTCCGCTACGTATCAGCGGCTCAATCACTTTGACGCGGTGTGATTGCAAAAGCGCGTAAATTTAGACGCACCGCTGGCAGCCGTTGGGGACGAATTACCATGAAAAACAAAAAATTAAAATACAAATGATTTCTGAGAAATTTATCAATCCATATTTAATTACAATTTTGATGTTTTGATATTTTAAATATTATTACGATAAAAATCAAGTTTATTTGAATAAAAAAAATGCGCGAGAAAATTTTGCAAAGATGTGATTTTAGCGAACTTTTTTGCTAAAAAATGTTAAAACTCATTTCAAATTTTAAAAAATTTGCATAAGGTTACCAATTTTTGGAGAAATTGTACCACCAATCAAAATTGCAGTTTGAAAACCGTCATTTTTTACGGCATAATTACAAAGAAATATTAATTCTTCAGAAAAGAGGAAAAAAATAATGCAATAAATAAGTACAAAACTCTTATAAAAGTAAATTTTTCGAAATATCTTTCATAAATCGACACAAAACGGAAAAAATAAATGCTCAAAAAGTTTAAAAACTATAAAAATGCTAAAAAAATGGATAAGACTTGAAAAAATACTTTTTGATAGCAAAAATTGAATAAAAAATTTACCAACGTTACAAAAAGCTATAGGCGTTGAAAAAAAGCTAATCAACTTTCAAAAAAATTATAAAGTACAAAATTTACATCAAAAATTGAAAAAAGAAGTTTGAAGACTTGCGCAAAAGAATAAAATCGTAATCGAAATAATTTATATAACTTTAAAACACGATTAAAATTCACAAAATTCTTAAAAAGTGAATTGAAAATTGCCAAGTCACAAAATTAACCAAAATTCACCTCCTTTGTAGGTAAAAATAAAAAAAAAATTGTTAAAAAATTATCCACGAAGATATTAAAATTACAAAATTAATTTCAAAAGGATAAAACCGTCGTAAATATTTTCCAATATTTTAACAATTTTTTTACACAATTTTTAAACAATTTTGAGTAATTTTTAATCCTTTGAACTGCCGAAAAAAATGAAACTGAAATTTCTTTCAGTTACTATAAGCTGCTAAAAGATGAACTAATCCAATTACCTCGTTTATCCGCTCTCTTCAAAAATAACCTCGTCAGTGATCAAACTCCCTTCGAAGTCCTGACCACGTACAACATCAATGGCGGTAAATCACGTGCCGTGAAAAATTACACTCAGTTTTCTAAGCTATCATCATCTATCAGGCTTCGAACGTATTAATAAAAAAGTAAATACAGCCGATTTAAGTATACACGATTCATATACCGAATACGTTATCAGCCACGATAAAGAATATAATTAAATTTGATCTTCAGAATACACGAATTCGTCGTAATATGGTAAAAATAATGATTAACTTTGGCGAAACTATCACAACCATGTGAATTGGTGATCACCGGGTTAATAAATTATCGGTCGCTGACGTTCGTAATCTTATATTTATCTTACTCGAATATTTAAATAGATAAACTCGCTGATGATAGAATTCCTTTGCGGAAGAAAATATGGAATATATTTAGAGATGACTTTAATGCGCTTCAATTCGAGCCATTGTCAATTTAAAACGATATTTTACTTATTTGGAGTACTTATTAATTTACCAACCTCGCGTATTTTTTCATGTAAAAGGCTAAAAGCTAATCCAATATTTGCATAAAAAAATAAACAATACGTGAAAAAACCTCATCTCAGCCATCCATCGACACCGTTGACAAAGCACAAGTCAAACTAAATATCTCGGTTGAATAACACTCGAGTCTAGTGATATTTTCGTCAACGAATTATTCGAGCATCTCTACATAAAAAAAAACAAAAAAATTCCAACTCTGAATCTCAGCCAAAATATTCATTAAAGTAAAAAGACATAAACGTAGTAAACGATCGAGATTACCGTAATTACGTTCATTCGAGAAAAACGTCTTTTCGTCGTTCGTATACCCAAGCACACTCGGTAGATCAATCAAAACAGCTCGTATTAATGGAATAATTGATGGGCTAGGTTTTCTATTTAATCTACCATTAGGGTCATCTGTACGAGTATATACGACGATAACGTTATTTAAACATCGATGAAGTACGATTTTATACGAGGCAACGCATAACTTCCGAAGCGACCTAATCGAAACGCCTCGAATTTTCAACACCGTTAATCCGAAGAATTAACAAATTTGGCACTTCCGATAATCTATTTTTTTACACTTTCCGCTTTATTTAAAATGTTCGCGATTAGAAAAGCAACTCAGAAAAGAACCCGGTAAAACAAGCATCTGGATGAAATCCAAAATTTTACGCAACCATTGCCGGTACCATTTGAACATTGTACGAAAAATCTCACCTACTCTTTATTTATCAAGGTACATAAAAACAAATCAAGGCGTCTTTTAAAAATTTTTTATAAACAATCTCGAATTATAAAGAAAACGAGCGATTATTTTTTCATAAAACAAATCTTTCAATTTGCATCGTAAATCAAAAAAGAGAATTCTAAGAATAGTCGCGAAAACTAAACATTATTTTTCGAAAGTACGTCAGAGTCGAAGCGAAGGTTATTTCGAGAGAATTTTCTCAATAAAAACTTCGCCGCGATTTTTAACAGCTTCATAAGCGAAGATTCGTTGAACCTGAAATTTTTATTCGCAGGTTCGTATCAAAGAATGATTCTAAAGTGATATCATAAAGCGATTTTATGATTAGCCGCGAATTGTTCGTCGAATAATGTCTTTCAACTGTTGCCAAACTTGCTGCCACACCGAGCACATAAAAATACCAGCCGATTTGAGTCAGCAGTCGAATTTACTCAAGGTAAGATGTCAATGTACATTTTTTCCTAGTTATTAATGTTTCGACATCGCTTTCGTTTTTCTTCGGCACAATTTAATCGCTTTTTTACGCGGTCATTTTTTATTACGTGTCAAAAAAGAAATTTCGATCCTCAGCGTATTTTTTTATTTATAAATTCCCTTATTCAAATGCCAATTAAGTAACATAAACAATTCTATGGATTTTTTCAAAATATCACTTTTAGAAGAAATTTATCGCATTCGTAAAAAATAATTGAAAATTTTTATTAATTATACGACGTGGATTTAATACGATTATGAAATCAACTCGAACTTGGAATAAACAAATTGCCAAGCTATTTTGAAAAAACTTACATGCGGCAACACAAAAATAACTACATTTTAGACATTCCACGGGGCAACTCGCGACAGTAATGCCCTTAATCATAGAAAAGGTGACGGGTAACCCACGTAGGTGTTCTTATCTGCTACTCCGTCTCTTACACGTGAGATTTTCTGTCAATAAATTATTAATAATAATGTTTTGAAATTTACACAACGTATCGAAATGCATAGGTAAGTAAAGTGATCGCAAAAAGAAAGAAATTGAAAAAAATTGAGAGGGCATCTGGTGCAAATATTTTTCAAAGACCGCAACCGGGTAAGCAGCCCCATTCGACCTTTCCGTTCAAAAAAATTGAAATTAATGTTGTAGTTACTTAATTAGGTACTGTTGAGATACGTTGTTACGTTCATGACCAAAATTTCAGACCCCCACGCCCCTCTTTTTGAGAAAAAAATTCCTTATTGAAAAACAGCTAGGAATTTTTTTATCATAAACAGTAAGAGGGAGGAGGTTGAAATTTTATTATGTGGTGGACCTTGAAAAATGAAAATTTCGAGAACACGACCCCGCTACTGGTGCTTTCTGCCACTACGCACTAGCGGCATCACAAATGACCACGATGATATCTCAAATTCGCGATAAATTATCACGAATAATACAAAATGTCCACAGGGTCACGGAGTCATCCACGTATCGACCTTTTACAAAGACGCCGTGGATGGAAAATTCATAGGTCACTTGTACGATGACGCAAAAACAGTGTACGAAACATTCCGCAAAGGCGCCAAATTATCAGGTACAAGAATCATCGAAGCCCACATGGAAAAATTCATCTCAATCGTATTTCATACTTCCAGGAAATGGTTACTGCGTCGGTTTCCGAGATAGTATCTCGAAGCCATATAGTTGGCTTCGTTATAACGATATGTTAACAAGAATCCACAATTTCGGGTCAGGGCTGATCTTACTAGGATTGCAACCATCACCGCAGACCTTCTTAGGGATTTACAGCGACAACTGCCCAGAATGGGTGATCACCGAGCATGCTGCATATTCGTACTCGATGGTTTTGGTATCCCTGAATGACACGTTGGGACCAGATGCATGCGCATTTATCATCAACCAAGGTACGTCTAGGTGATGGTTCCACTTTAGCAACTCCACAGGTGTTACGTCCTTTGCATAGGGACGTGTTCCGGGTTTTAGCAGACCTGCACCTGGTCACTTTTTACTGCCCTCGAGCACTTCTTGATGTTCACCCTCACCCCAACCCCAGATCACAAATAACGATTCATCACTATTTCTTAAAAACTTCGCTCAACTCATCTTCTATACTTGGAAATTCATTTAAATCACAATATATTTGCTTAAAACTGAGTAAAATTTGCACAAGTAGCTCAAAATTGATGAAAAATTTTCTTAAAATCTCGTAAAAATCGTCAAAATGTTGTTTAAAATTGAACAAAACGGTCAACATGTCGTATAAATCGTTCAAATTTGGTTTAAATTGCTCAAAGGTTGCCAAACTCATTTTAAAATTGTTCAAAGTTGTTCAATATTTATTTAGAATTGCAGAAATTGTAAAAATGTCGATTAAAAGGTTCAAAATTAATCAAAATTTTTTTTAATTCCTTAAAATCACACAAAATTTTTAAAAGGTTGTTAATATTTATTGCAGTTGATTAAAATTTGTTCAAAATTGCATAAAAGTTCAGTAAAATGATTAAAGTAATGAAAAATTTGGTTAAAACCGTAAAAAAAATCATCAAAATGTTGTTGAAGCAGTTTAGACTTGATCAATTTTTTTTTAATTTGTATAAAAATGGACAAAAACTGTTAAATTAATGTTAAAAAAATAGTTTGAAATCGATTAAAATTTATTATAACTTGACACAAAAACAGTAAAACAGTAAAAATGCTGTTACAAAGGTTCGAAAAAGCAATCAAAATTTGTTTAAAATTGCATAAAAACTGTTAAAACGTTGTTAAAATAGTTTAGAATCGATCAAAATTTGCTTAAAAACGCATAAAATTATCAAAATGTAGTGAAATTGCACAAAAAATGTGCAAAACAACTAAAAAATAGCAAAAAACCATGAAAACGTTGTTAAAATGGTGTAAAGTAGATCAAATTTTGATAAAAGTTGCGCAAAATAGTCAAAATGAACAATTTTAACAAAATTTTAACAATTTTGCGCAATTTAAGATGAGTTCCTAAATTATTTCAACAACATTTTAACAGTTTTTATACGGTTTTGTGTATTTTTAAGTAATTTTAAACAAATTTTGATTGCTTTTTGGCACTTTTTTAACAACATTTTGAAAATTTTGCGCAATTTTAAACGTATTTTGATCGATTATAAACTACTTTAACACCATTTTTACGTTTTTTATGCAATTCTGTGCATTTATAAGCAATTTTAAACAAATTTTGATCAATTTTAAACTATTTTAACAACATTTCTGAAGTTTTTTTAAAATTTTAAAGAAATTTTTCAATAGTTTAATCGTTTTGCACAACTTTTATGTAATTTTGACCATATTATATCGATCAACTTTAACGGAGAAACAACAAATTAACGAACTAAATTTGAAATACTTATCTAAGAAACATAAGTACTCATTAGAAAATTTTTCTTCTGACTTTTTGAGTAGGAAATTTCTCCTCAATATCATCTATTGGCACATCTTTCGTTATTTCTAGCTCGATTTCGTAAATTTTTCTTGCGCCATCAAGGTTTTTGAGTTTGTCACTAACTCAACTGAAGGGTAAAAGCAGCACTCTCCAGGAGGGGGGGGGGGTGTAAAAGATGCAGTTCCGGCAACTTTACCTGTTCAGGTGCTGGTGCAAAACCCCGTACAGCCAAAAGGTCTGGCTGAGTATTAGTGAGCTTCGGTTCAACAGGAACGTCACCGGATCTAGTCTTAACAATGGAGTTTTCTTTTACAGCTGAAATCAGCGTAATAATCGTAGACAGCGATTCGAAATGCAACCAGTTACTAGACCGAGCCCCCAAATGCTTGAAGAAATTAATAACAACCAGAGACGTACGTTCGCCGACGGTGCAACGCGCCAAAAGCAAAGGAATCGATATCATTAGTTACCAGAACGTCGAAAAGCAAGGAGCCTCTAGACCGCACGCCGAACGAGTACGTTTTGAGTACAACCTTGGCCTTACCCAGGAAATTAATCTTGTTACCTTCCAGCCTCCGAAACCTTCCGATTTATGTACCGTTTGTTATACATCTGGAACGACAGGAAATCCAAAAGGTGTAATGTTGAGTCATGCGAATGTCGTAGCCGCCATATCAGCCGTGCTATTACAACTCGGTGATTATAAACCAATCAGTTCTGATTTAATGATCTCGTATTTACCATTGGCTTACATGCTAGAACGTTGTTGTCAGGTAATCGAGATTTTTTTCGTATTCTTCTGCGTAGCCATAAAAACTCACAACGACTAGTTGGCTTTTATTTGATATCCAGTGAAAGTACGATTCCTTTTACAGAATGGGATGTACTTGGTAGGAGGAAGAGTAGGGTTCTTCAACGGTAACATGAAATATCTAACGGAGGATTTGAAAATACTCAAACCAACCGTCATGCCGGCCGTTCCTCGACTCCTGAATCGTATCTATGAAACGGAAATGGCCAAAATTCGGCCATCTTTCATAAAACGTCTCCTCTTCAATATCGCCATGAACGTTAAACACAGCCAATTAAAAAGGTAAGCTCGCTGACCATTACTGAAATACTTCTTTACGTCGGCGACACATTAACAATACAACGCATGACATTTTCAAGTTTGTTCTAGAGGAATAATACAGAAAAACGGTTTATGGGATAAACTAGTATTTCGTACTGTCCAACGAAACATGGGCGGAAGACTGAAACTGATGATAGTCGGATCTGCACCATTGGCCGGAAACATTCTTACATTCATGAGATGCGCGTTAGGATGCATGGTAAATCATCCACCTCCTTATGTACTCCTCAATCCATCACTAATAGTTTTCTTCAAAGGTTCTAGAAGGATACGGACAAACCGAATGCGTAGCTCCTATCACCTTGACAGTGAACGGCGACTGTACAACGGAACACGTTGGTCCACCTATTGCATGCAACGCCATCAAACTCACCGATGTCCCGGAAATGGAGTATTTTGCCTCGTGCAACCAAGGTGAAATATGCGTCAAAGGTACCAACGTCTTTTTAGGGTATTTCAAAGAATTCGATACTACTTTGCAAACCGTCGATGAAAGCGGATGGCATCATACCGGAGATATTGGAACTTGGTTACCGGTGAGGATCTTCTCGTGTTGAGTTCTGCTTCAGATTTTCTTATCGTCTTCGATGGGGTTTTGGTTTTTACAGAATGGTACATTGAAGATTATAGATAGACGAAGGCATATTTTCAAGTTGGCCCAAGGAGAATACGTTGTACCCGATAAAATCGAAAGCGTTTATATGAGAAGTCAGTGGGTTCGACAAATTTTCGTTTACGGAGAATCCCTAAAAGTGAGAAATTTTTTATTTACTGATTCCCCATGTCCTGTATCCTTATACAAAATGTAACCCTCTCCATTCAAAATTCACCTTACATTGACAAAAAAGACCAATAACAAAATCATTGAAACTAAGAAACGACAAATAACATCGAATCTACAAAAAAAATTTAAGTAAATTTATGCTCGATCCAAAAAAATTTATTCGTCGCATAATTTACTGACCAGAAAACGGCTCATGAAATTAACGCACGTATAGTTGCCTACGTCGATTTTCAAAGGAATAAATTAATATGATACTAATTTTAAAAATATATCAATATAGTTCAAAATTCTATCAAAAGTCTTCAAGACCGTCAGGCCTGTTTACGAAGCAATTAGGTTGACTCATTAACATGAGTAAAGCACTACAAAACGAGGAAAAGTAAAAGAAAACGATCCAATGCACGAAAAAATGGAGCGATTGATCGGTTAATAGTTGAAATTTAATTAAAAAATAATACAGTCAACTCGATAACTTCAAGTAACCCACATGAGTCGATGATCCATCCACCACCACCCTCC
>QBDW01001065.1:0-43541 GCA_003261595.1 Maconellicoccus hirsutus
CCCCCCGCCCTTGCGAAAAATTGCAATTTCTTTTATTTAAAAAAACTCTCAAGATTCAGTATTTTAATACGTATTTCTATTTCAGCAACAAAAAACGTTAACGAAATAACAGACCGATTATGAAAAAAAAGTAATTTCAAAAAGGAAAATTAGGCCATTTTTAAGAACTCCCCCCTCCCTCCACATCTCATCATTCCATTACATAGAAGAAAACGGATTACTAGAAAGTCTCAAAATATAAAATATATACGAGTAAATTCCAATTTACTCACAATTTCGCTAGCAGCAGTGCCAGAAATTGTTTCCAGTGGGAGTGGGGAAGGGGAAAATTGATTTATTCTTCAATAGCAAAATTCGAAAAAAAAAATACACAAAGTACACTTTAACATTTAATCACGAAAGCTCTAAATTGAGCAGAAATAAAACAACGAAATGTAATGAACTTTTGAGCATTTTAATAACTTCTTAATATAATTTTCAAGCGTTTCTATCATTTTTTATAATCTTCCTTTGCGCTTTGAAGTTAAACATTACAATTTTTTAATCATTGTCACCATTTTTGAGAATTTTTGGCAGTGTGAGTTATTTTACGACAAATTTTTTACAATTTTTTAACTATAAAAGTTTTTAAAATTTTTTGAATAACTTCATAAAACGAAACTTGAATATTTTATCGGTACACATCGTAATTTCGTTGTTTTTTTTTAATTACTTTTAAAAAAACTTGTATTTTTCAGATGATACACCAAAAAATTGCGCTTTTCAAAGTGCAATTTTGATTGGAGGTATCGAAATTGCTGAAAAATCAACTCATTTGAAATAATTTTTTTCATCTGATTTTAAAAGATCACAAAAAATTGGCATCGAACATGTAAAATAGGGGAAAAATATCACAAAATCAGTTTTGCTTGTATTTTTTCGAGAAACACGTTTAATTAAAAAAAAATTAGTACAAAATTAAAGTTCAATAAATTTTTTATAAAATCAGTTTCAGAAAAATTACCCTCGATCGACATAATATTCATATCTCAAGTGCGATTGAAAAATACCTTTTTTGAGATTTTTCAACTAAAACAGCATAAATTTGGTATCTCATCTTTAACGCAACAAAAAATTATTTTATCAAAAAAAAAATAGCTCAAGTAAAACCAAAGTTCGTTAAATTCTTAATAAAATCCACAAATAAAAAAATTATGGAAAAAAGTAAAGTAAGTAAAAAAATTTACGAACTACGAATCAACGAAATAATAAGGTTTTCCTCATAATTTTTCGACCTAATCCTTTCACGTTTAGTTTTTCTAATCTAACATCGCGAAATATGATTTCATAACAAAATTAATAAAATATAAACTGAAGGTGTTTAAATCCTGCACAAAACGACTGATAAGAAATTTCACTAATTCAAGTAACTTTCGATATAACACAAATCGAAAAACCTCGTTTTATGTCATTTTCGTCACAATCGCAAAGAAACCCATTTTATACGAATTTAAACGTACTCGAACCCGATACTATAAATTTGATTAATCGATGTCAATTAAATATCACAAAGTTTCCTGCACCAGGCACGATCAAAATAACGCAAGATTCGTGCTCACAAAATCCATCATTTTTCTCTATCGAATTATATTCGACGCGTATCGGCCGGAAAAACACCTCGAAGTAAAACTTTCAGTAATGATAATCAAATTAACGAGTAAAAACGTTTAAAGCGGAATTACCGAAGAGTGGGGCGGGTGAGAGGGTCAAGAAACACCTTCGGTAATAACGTAAACAAGGCCGGAGTACACTTTGTTGTCTGTATTTACGCGTTTCCTTTAATTATATTAAATTTGACGGACGAATTCAACGCCTTAGATGTCATAAAAGCTTTAATTATCGCGATTCGAGTATTTTCGGCTCGACCGACAAATTAGTTTAGCGGCGTGATATTAAATTGAGTTCGCAATGTCCGTTTACAACAGCATTATATTCGACGAAAGAAAATCCCGATTGAGGAAGAAAACTACAGGGAAAGGGGACAGCTCGAAATTAAAAATTACGCGTCTTCTACTTTTCGACATAGTCGAGATGGCGAATAAAAAATAATCTCGATTGAGCGAATTTAATCCTTAGCAATTCTTCACCACAAAATGATCGCGTTTGTCGAAAAGTTTCATATAACGGACACGAGAAGATATAAGGATATTTCCCCAAATATTACAACTTCTGTCGCGAATACTCGGGAAGTTCGCGGTTACTCGTGGGAAGGACGAAGGATAATTTATTATTTGAAATATCGCTTATCGTGTATTGGAAATTTCACTAAATGAAGTTGCGGTCGCTTATGAAGCTCGAGATTTACGACCCTTACAGCCGCAGGGAAGGGTGAAGGGGCGAAAAATAACCATGTTTATTTACGGTTTCGGTGGTCGTTTGATTTTCGCAATTTCGGCGAAGATTCGGAGACGGTTATGACGAGCTGTCTTCGCTTCGTTTTATTAAATTTTTTACGAGCTTTTTGCCTAACGATCTCGTCTAAAGGGTGCTTTGAACTGGAGGAATTTTACTTTGTGGGTTGGTATCCGGCGTTTACATCGGAGAGCCGGATATGGTTGGAATTTCAACGTGAAATTTTCTCACAGGGAATTCCATGAGAAATTTTGATTTAGGAATTTTTTTTCTCCAAATTTTAGGAATTTCACGAGCCTAATGTCGAGTTATTTTGAAATTTTGTTTGAAGTAAAATTTTACAAATTGGCAATGGGTTCCTAAAGTAGTTTGCTGAAATATTTGCAGGCAGGTCACAGGTAATGAACATAAACATAGCCGAGGGCTGGTAATTCTTTTGCATAATATTTTATCTAACTATGTCTACGTTTTTGTACATTTTTTGGGCATTTTTCCAAAATGAGGTACAAAGGAGTCGTTTGTTTACCTTGGAAACGTATTTGTGAAAATACCATCAACGATGGAAAATTCAGTTTAAAAAGAATTTTTAAAAATTGTAACAAGACGACAGATACTTTCAAATTTTAAAAAATTTTCAAACGACTTTCATTCGAAAAAAATACTATAATAATTATAATTTTATTCATCACCGAAAAAAATAATTTTTACCCGTTGCGGAACCCTACGAAAATAATATGAATTGACATTTAATCACCTTTCAATAATAAGTAATTGTGTGAATAAATAATCAAAATTACAATATCAACGCTGCATCACGCGTCCGTTCTATTCGACGTTCTGACAACAAATGCAGTCGATCTCTCGTTGCAAGCAGTGTTACCAAATCGTGAAAATGAAAATACTTTTCCATCGTCAGATGATTTCACGAATTGATGATATATTTTTAAATTTGGTTAAAATGGCAAATTTATTCCTCGTTTGGAAAAAAACAACTAAATTATTAGAAATTGATCGAAAAATAACAAAAAATAGCTACAAAAATGAAAATTAACGTTATAGAAATGGCAGAGAAATATACATATTTTTTTGGAAATTCTTCCCCTCCCCCTCATCAAAACAATTGAAAAAGCGTTTAGTGGTAAAAATAGAAAATGTTTGGAGAGATTGTAACCACGTCAAAAGATTTGTAAATATTGAACTTGAGATATTTTGTTTATTTGAGGAATTTTCTCCTGACTTCTCAAGCAAAGAGCAAATTTCCTCAATTTGTATCAATTTAAGCAGTTGAAATTTTATTTACAGTGTTCATTTCAAAAATTCAATTCTTACTCTTTTCCAAAATGATAATTATTTTTGGTGTTTTTTTTTATCTCTCATTGTCTCTTTGCCTTTTCCGCATTTCATACAGCTTTCTAATTTTTTCCATGAGGTGAAAGCCCACGGGGAGTTGAAAAGGGATAGAAAGAGGAAAAAATCCTCCTGAAACTTGAAAATTTGTTCAGTATTCTAAGCTTCATTTCATCTTTTAATCATATCTTCCTCCTCATCTCTTCATCTCCTCGTCTATCGCCCTGGTAAAACAATCCACCTATTACCCCTTTTCCTCTTATACTTTCCACACGCAAATTCCCATTCCCTCCTCGATATAATTCCCAAATAAACCTTCGACTAAATCGTCACAAAAGCCATTATGGCCGATAAAAGCTCTCCCGTTATAATTCTCGAGCCACCAACTCATCCTTTATGATAACACCAAAAGCTCGTTCGAATCATCCGGCGCAAGTACACGCTAGAGCCCAACTTCGCATATTATACGATTATCTCCCAAAAATCGCGTCAAATTGCTCACGCGACGTGGAAAAAGTACCAATTAGTAATTATCATACAATCGAGTAATTTTCATAGGGTCGTATCTCGTGTGTGAAATCGGCCAAAATTCACCGTCTCCTTTCCCCTTTTACATTTCATAGCACGAATTTCGCGAAAACTATATCACATCGCGTCTACTTCGAGTAATGCGAATTTTTCCACCCATAAAGCACCACGTCTCTCTGCTCTTTTTGCTTCGTTAAAACGACAGATATCGCGGTACCACACTCATTTAGCAATTACCACGTCGAACCCCGTCCCGATGTATTTAATTCCAACGTATTATTTTTAATATTCCTCTTAATTAGACTGCAGGCACTCCGACGACGCCACCAGGGAGGTGAGGAATTTTTACACGTAGCCTCCTATAGCGAACCAGACAGACCTATCCACCCGTACTTGTCATTTCGTCAGTGCCATTTACCAAAACGACAATGAAAACAATATATATGTTAAATACCGTCTCGTTAAATGGCGTCGTCGAGTCGCCAATTCCTTCTATAAACGTCCGAAGCTTAAAAAGTTTTGCGAATTTAATCAACTAGGTTTTTTCCATCGCTGGGCCTCTTGCATATACGCTTTTCGCTTCATCCTTTTTCATGTCTTACGTCACCCGCACCGCTACCTTCTCCATTCTCGCCTCTTTTTCAAACACCATAATGAGCCGATAAACTTTCCACTATACGAAAGAATCCCTTCAAATTGTATCCCACCCGTCGCTGTTCCCGCATTTACACCAATTTATAATCGATACCGTCGTCTGAGGCATACGCGTCCTAGGATCGCGAATTTTCCGCGTCTCCGTGTACACTTTCGTTTATTTGGAAACCCGAAGACACCGCGTGTTTGTGTTTAGATACATTATATTCGAGTATCAAGTGGTGCACACGTACGTAAACACGTACACCTCGTATATATATTTTCACCTTGAACCTGGCCTAGTGTTTATAGACACGTCGCAATCGTCGACAGCCAAAAACGACGCTTCAATTGTAAACAAACCTGTGTCGTCTGCTGTTTAAACGACGACGCTCGGTACTTCTTTCCACTTTCGTTCGAATCAACCTTGTTTTTTCCGAAGGGGAAATTCGACATTTTCATTAATCGATTGATTTTACGATAAACTTGACCAATACGTTAGAAATTTTGTATTTTTCTCAAGATTTGAAAATTTTTTTCAAAATGGTTTTGTTTCAAACTGTTTTCTAATTTTCAATTAAGCATTGTTTTTTTTCAATTTTTCCTTGGCAAAATTTTGTAAAAATTGCTAAAAAATTTGGAATTTTGCAAGAAATTTTTTCTTTCTAGTGAAGATGCACCTTCAATTTTCAACATAGGCAAAAGTAAGTTATCATATTTTTTGTAAAGTTGGAAAAAACTCACAAATATAGCGATAACTAATTTTTGCATAACACGAAAACTGAAGGAGTTACGACGCTCACAAATTTTCATTTTGCTCTTGCATCTTCAATTTTGAAAATAGGCAGAAATTTCTCATGATTGTTTACAGTTGAAAAATTTTACAAAAAATATAATGACTTGATTTTGCTTAACTTGAAAACCGAAGGAGTTACGACGCTTACAAATTTTCATTTTAGCACCTTCACTTTTGAAAATAGGCAAAAATTCCTAATGACTATTTTTTGGCAACTCGACAATTTCTACAAAATAAATTTTTCAAATTTTTTCCAATTGCGTAATCGAACGAACGGAATGATTCTTTTGTGGTAAATCTCATCCATTTGGAATTTTATCGTGGACAAACAGGGCCGGTTTTAGGATTGTTCGTTGGGGGGGGGGGAGGTTTAGGTTCCATAAATTATGAGTAATTTTTTTTTTTAAAAGAAGAGATAACTAAAAGTGATGTTGTGTTTTAAATTAGGTAAAAATCACGAGTGGAGCTTGACCTCTTGGTTAGGAGGGGGGGGGGTTAACACCCAAACCCCCCCTTAAAACCGGCCCTGTAGACAAAACTTCATACAGACAGTCACCTTTAATATCTTCATCACCGGTCGGTCATCTTGAATCAAATACCCCATATTTAATGATTTTGTATACTTCATTTTCAAAAACCACCTTAGATATATGATCAATTCACAACATTAAAGTTGTTTTTTCCATTTAGAAGTCTTTTTTTGCCTCGAAATGATAATACTACAGAAAAAATGTAAGCCATGTAATGAGTTTTTAAAAACAGAATTTATTAGTCACAAACAAAAGCTTATGGCTCAACAAAAAAATTAAAAATCATTTCCGAACAAATCCCATTTCCTCGAAATAAACCAGAAGCCCTTTTTTCCTCAAAAAAGACTCCCTTATATACCTTTAATTGGCTGTTTTAAATTACGGTCGAGTTTTTACATCGGTTTTACCCTCCAATTAGCATTTCGCGAGTCCGTCAGCTTTTCGAGTTCCTTAGTCGCAAAACCATGTCTTCTTTTTTACATCTTTTTTTTGGCCAATTCCACTTTGTACTTTTTTAATTAATTTTATCTCGTTAGTGAACGGTAATAGACAATTATTCCACGATGTGCTTCGTTGCGGAAAATTACCTGTTGGCGGTTTTGTAGCGAGTTGTACCCTCTTTATTGTTTTCTTTTCCGCTGAATTTCTCAAATGAAAAGATGTTTATTGGGAAAAACTCCAATTTACGAGATTACGGAAAATTCCGCTTATTAAGTTGCGCAACTTTTGTCCACGAAGTGGTGACCGTTTATGAAACGCTGAGAAAATAAAGGAAGTATTTTTCGAAAATTCTCCAAATAACGTTTTTCGAGCGCAAATTCGGATGGAAAATTTTCATTAAATATTTTCATTCGACGTAACAAGCTGATAATCTGGTTACCTCTTTTTTTTTTACTACGTAGAAAAATATTTTCTTATAGAATTAATCATCTGAATCGAAAATAAGATCTTGTAACATATTTTCAACACCCCCCCCCCCCTTCACTTTGTAATCGCATCGAAAAACAAAATCTTTAGGAATGTAATTTTATTTACGTTACGAGGTGAATTTTATGGAAAGTTTTTTTTTTCGGAGAAAATTTTCTCGACTATTATTTGATGCGGAAAGTTGAAAATTTGAGATTTCCAGTTGGTCGGGTATCCTAAGGGATTCATTGAAAATTGCCGACTTTCGTCGGTAAAGTTTTCTTTGGGTATGTATACAAAGGCCCCTCCTGTCTTTTGAAAATACCCATCGTATAATTCGAAATATTGAAATTTTCCTAATTCAATTTTCATATCTTCTTCGAATAGTGTCGAATAAATTTTCGCAATTTTTTGCCATCTCGGGAACTCGAAAGGGAACGAGGAGCTCGACGTATTAATCCTTTTCGTCGATTTTATAATATTCTCGGTATGTAACTTTTCCCCATTAAGTTTTCTACTTCGTTCTTACCGAGTGGATTGCGAATTGTTACTGATATTTTACCAAAAAGAATTTCGTAGATATTTAATATTTTTTTACGTCATTTTGATTTTATTGATCAATTCTTGGTGAGTAGGGGAAAAGGGAGGGGGATTTTATAGCGGATGAAGATTTAATTTTTAATAATTTTTGAAGAAAGTCAACCGTCATTGGCAACAAGACAAATATTAAGACAAGATCAAGTATTTGGGCAATTTTTCTAGTAAGAACGGTGTAAATGCACAACTTACATGAAGCTTGATGACGTCATCACCTGTATTTTTATAGAATGTTCATTCAAATGAATCTTTTTTGTTTCTCTCAGGAAAAATATTGATATTTTAAACCCCTTCTCTCCTCTCCCCTCCCTTATACTACATCACTTTGCTTCAATAAAATGTAATTTCCTTGTTTCTTCATATAAAAATTGAAAAAAAATTAAATACACAAAAAATCAACTACATATAACAAATCTTCAAAAAATTTTAAAAATTGTCATTTTTTAAATTTCTAAAAAATAATGCATGATTCGACATAACGACTATTAAAGTTTTCTCGTGAACCGAAAATTCTCTCACAAAGACCACCTTTTAGACTCCAAAAATGTCCAAAAATTCAAAAACAAACATTCAAGTATCCTTCAAAGTGTCGAAAGAAAAAAATATGAATTTTCATTTTATATGTAAATTTTCAAAACTCAAATACCGCAATTTTCATTTGTTTTGGAAACTTTAACGGGATTCAATTGTTCTCCAGGATTTTCATTTTTTCTTTATCAGACGAGAAAGTCAAGAATTTGGATTTCAACTACTTTTCTGAAGTAATTTAACCAAAGGAATCACTTTTCCAGAAAGCTTCACTTGATGACTCAAATGTAAAAATTTTAAAATAAGTCAAGAACTCAAAATAAGCTCAAAAAATATGCAAAAAAAAGATCGTGACACGATGAGTTTATTTTCTGGTCTTTGAACGACGAATAAATTGAAGGAATCAATTAAATAATGAAAAATCAAAGTATTTTTTGAGCTCTTATTAAAAAACTCATTGATAGTAAAGATGGGCTCAGGACAAATGGTTTTCGACTCCCCCCCCCCACTCGTGCAAAATTTTCCATCAAGTGGAAAAAACGGAGGAAAATCAGTTTCAATATTATAGCTCGAAATTTGGTACCAGGTAAAATAGCCCCTGTTCCTCATCCCCCCTCCACCTTCCAAGGGATGGCACACGTAAATTTTTCATCTACAAACAGTCAATTTTTCAACTTTTTCAACCATCTAGCCAAAAATTGCATTTTTTCACTCTTACAATTTCTGTTGCGTAACTTGACGGTGTCACTTCTTACTTGAAAGCACTTTTCCGCCAAAAAATCCACTCGATTCAACTTCCCCTCCCTTTTAAATATATTTCACCGGCTAAACAAAAAAAAGATCCACATCGCAACACCTGAATCTGTCAATTTCCCTGGCGATCTACGGCTCTACGGCGCTTGCAATCACGTCTCCTTGGCCTTTACAAAGACTTTTTGTTTGGAAAACGGCAAAAAAAAATCGAACTACCTCTACAAAGCCTCTTCATAGGTTTACAATTGACCACGAATACGACGTCACATCGTGATGGGTTGCAAATGTAAAACGTAATTTTTCAACGTTTCCCAAACGTCCTATTTCACGTCGTTCAATCAACTTCTCTCTGCACTGTCGAAATACCGAAGCAACACTGCTTTTATTTACCCACACAAATGCGTTTCACATCTAAGACATTGACGTATTCTACGGTTCAAAGTATCGAAAAAAGGAATCCTTTTTTTGGTATTTTCTATACGTTTTGGTAAAAAGGAAAAACTAAAAATTCGTTATTTACTACGCTCGACAACTTAATAAATTCCCTTATTGGAAATTCGATCGAAGCGATCGTATTATTTTCCTTTGTGCATGTGAATACTTAAATTCGAAATACAAACACGACAACGAGACGTGTCATTCTTAAAGGTAAATTTCGTTATCTCGATGGTCTTATTAACTTTCGAAGGTTTCACGACCAAGCCCTGCGTTTCGGAATTACAAGCGTAGAATAGCTTCACGCCTCGTGAAATTTTTCGCTCGTTGTCGTAATCCGTGTAACTAATTTATCGACCAGACGAATCGTCTACTCGTACTCCCATCCGCAATCCGCTGATAACCGCGGAACTACCTTTATCACGTCCATCGAGCTCAATATTTCCACGAGTCCGCAAATAACTCACGCCCACGTAAGTACTCGCGACCTGACGGAAATACCGGCGTCCAGACTTTGCAAAATACAACCTCGCGATATCTCGAGTGCGCGAAATTACGACATCGTCGAGCTCTCGAGGTACTCGGAGTAGTTTATTTCGAAAGTCGTGTTATTTCCGACAATTCGAGTACGCGTCGAGTTGAAATTTCAAATATGACGAGTTCGTCGCCATAAACCGCTCAAATGGATTAAGCTGTCTCGCGATGGTTATAACTTTCGGGGCGATAGCAAGTCGCGAGTTGTTTACGTCGTCCAAAGCGACCTTTTCGATGACGTAAGCAAAGCTTTAGGTTGCTCTTTTGTAAACACACTTTGTAATTAATTACCGATGGAAAATATTTCGAAGTAGTTTTTCACTACTTTCGCTAAACTCGAAAATTAAACGAAACAGAATTTTTGTTCCGGAATAATGCTAAATTAAAATACAAAAGTTTTGGAAAAAACATAAACAAAAGAAAAAAAAATTTCAACGAACAATTTTCTTTGCTTGAAAACTCTCAAAACCCGTAATTTTACTCAATCACATAGACTTCTTGTATTTTAATGAATTTTTGAAAATTTAGAACAATAATCCTGAACAAGAATATTCTCGAAATAAAGAGCTTTTCTCATAAAAACATTAAAAATTAATTTGCCATGTAATATTGACATCCAGATCCCAGATCCACAATTTCATCACTTTCACCCCTCTCCAAATACATTTTTAAATTTCTCCAGTGCTGATAAATTTTCCAGAAGACAAGTACATAGAAATATCAGTTCAACAATACCTCAAATCTGCTGGAATTTTCGGAAAATACAAATTCAGCAAATCAATCATTCCGAGTTCAACCGAAATCCAATTCCTAAATATTCATCTCATCCTGTACATCTTCTCAGACAATTAAGAAATACTGAAGAAAGACACAATCCAGCCATAGGTCATGAAAAATGGTAATTTAGGCATAATTCAATGCTGACCGAGCATTCAAAATTTTAACCTGAAATAGCAATCTTTTTAAAAGCTTCACAATGTACACAACGCTTCCAAAATTCCACAAAAATCAAAAAATGTCCAGAAGTGATTGAAATTTTGGTTTCAGGATTTTTTAATATTATTCTTTCGAAAATCCAACATTCGTTCAATTTTGAATAAAAGCTCTAAAAAATCCCAACACCAACCCCCCTCCCCCTACAACGCAAACTTCCATATTCTTCGTTACCTTCAAATTTCTTCCCAAAAAATCAAAATCTTCTAATTCGAGAAATTTTGGCCTCTTAAATTTTTGAGGGTTTTTTTCGAGACAAGCACTTGTCAAACATTCGACTAGAATTTTCTAGGAGGATGAAAATAATAAATTCCGCTGGAGGCTCAAGGAGGAGAAACTTCAAAAATTTGAAATTTCAATTCTACTCAAAATAAAATCAAAATCTCATCAAAATATTCAAAAATGATGAAATTTTGCCAAATTTTTATAAATTTTATTGGAATTTTTTCCATTAAAAAAAAGAAATTGTAATTAAAAATTCCGGAGAAAATTAAAATCTCACTGGAGGCTCAAAAAGGAAAAGATATTAAATAACGATAAACTAAATTTTCATTTCTTTTTAGAACTAAATCAAAACTACTAAAAAAAAATCAAAATCTCATCATAATGATCAAAAATGGTACAATTGAAAATTTATTAAAAATTTCCAAGCTTTTCTGAAGAATTCAAAAATTTACGAAAAAATTACACTTCGTCCTTACAATTTTACTTGAATAAAAAAAATACAATTTATTATCATTGGCCAAGAAAGGGGGTGGGGGGGGGACTTCTCCAAACAATTTTATTTAAAATGAAAGTATAAAAGTTTTCTATCGTAATACGAAAAATGATTGAAAGAAATTTGTTCGAAATTTAATGAAAAAAATTTTAAATAATTTAATTTTCAGTTTTTACCAATTAAAAAAAAATTCATCGAACATCTTGACCTTGTTATTGAAAAAGTCGAAAATTCAACGGAAAAAAACTCGAGTATTCCACATCCTTCTCGCCTTTTCATCTCCAAGCAACTAACAACTTTCAATTTTCAAAAACTTCCATAAACACAAAAAAACACTTCGCAAGGATGCGAAAATTTCATCAAACGTTTTTCCTCGAGTGAAAATCCACATCCACCCACTTTCATTCGTTTAGTTTTCTCAACTGAATTAATTTTTAAACAAGCATTTAAGCTGTTTTTTCTCTTTGAAAAAATATAGAAGGCTACTTCGTCGTGTTACCAAAAATTGAAAAATTCCTCTTTCTCGTATTAAATTTCCATCGAATATTTTCCGTCTTCAATTTTCTCAAATTAATCTCGAATCGAAACTTATTTATTTTCCCGAAGTCAAAAAATGGTAACACAAATATAGTCGTTTTTTTCACCGCTTCTTTCCATCCCCTCAATTTCTATACTACTCATTATAAAGTTAGAAAAGGAGAAAAAATTCACAAAATTCCAACTTTCAGCCTTCTTCGCGAAATTTACCAAAGACAAAGAGCGCCATTCAACCTTGAAAGAAAATTTTCCACCTTGTAAAAACACTTCGCACGAATTCACGATTAAACCGACGATAAAATTTATCGAAAGAAAATCTCGTAGCTTTTGTCTCGCCATTATAACTCATCTGCGTATTTCTCGACAATCCTTTCATCCTCGAAAAAAACTTTCGAACGATAAATATTTCAATATCTTTGGAACGCATCTACACTCGGGCGAATTCGCAAACGATAATGCGGTAAACTTTCGTAGGAAAAATTTACAAAACATGAGATCCAGTTCGTTAACCTTTTAACCGCAAATTGCAATTTTTGGCTGCAGACGTTTTGGCTGCTGCAATTAGTTGGTAATTTCGAGGTTTTATAATCGAGGTTAACCGTACTTTTTTCTTAATAGGATGAACTATTTAGTTCGAGTAATAAACGTTAACGAACTGGACGCCAAGCGTGTGGATATTCCATTTTTGGGTGTATCTTCGTGATGAAAAAATTCGACGTTGGTGGCGCATCGCTGCTCATCAGACTATGATACAATTTTCGGCGGAACTAATTCTTACAACCGTGTGTAATTTCGTCTGGCGAATAAATCCGCACTTTTCGACGCTGACGAAGAACTTCGAAATGGCACGAGATTTAGGGAAATATTCTCGAAATTGTATCTCAAATTACCCCCGAGGATTTGTGCATTTCTTCGATATACCCGTTGAAAATATACCCTTAAAATTTACATTTGATAACCCTGAAAAAGGCATAAATCGAACTATGTAAATTACACCTTCGCGTATATAATTAAAATATCCACGTTTCAAATCCGCATCCAATTATTTCGAATCGAAATTCAAAGGTAGCTTTGGAAGTTCCTTTCACCAAGGTAGCGAAAAAATCCCAAGGTTGAGTGTCCCATTATCGACGCGTTTCCGCTTCGTTTTCTTGTTTGTCAAATATACCGAAATCTTTTAAATCGTCATAAATTCGCCCCCTTCTCCCTCTCCCGCAAATCTTTTACGCACCAATACCATAATAAGAAATTTCTAAAAAAAAATGACTCAATCGACAACCCATCAAAGCTTCCAAAACAGGACATCCTGCATACCCGAGTAAACATTTGTTCGGTAGCAAATCAAGTAATTGTTTTTGGTCCAGTTCCAACATCTCTCGCGATCTATTAATTTCTACGCCGAGATCTCGTAAATAATATTCATCACCGTTTAAATAACTACATCGTATACGTCCTCATCGGCAACATAAACGACTTCAGTCGTCGCAACAATGTTAATCCATGCGTTGGACGTATCGACAAATTTACGACATTTAATGTCATTTATTGCCGATGAAGTAAACAAGGTCGTCTACGGGTATAGCACATATCAACAGTTTGGGTGTAAAGTTTGTGTTTTTTTCGGTCGCCATTTATAAAGAAAAACTTCCGAAATATGGAAGTGGAAAAAAGCAACTTCATTAGTCCACCTATCCTCAGAGTATACTCGATTTCTCCATTTTATTTCTCCAAAGTTGAACTTCGCAATTTGAAAGTTTAATTTATCAAAATAGCAAGTTTCACGAAGGTAATTTTGATATTCGGACAGCTACGGTCTCCAAGGAGAAATGAGGAGTACAGCTTTTTCACCGAAGTTGAGTTTTTTTTTCTTTTTTGGAAAATACCCGAAGAAGATTTATTGTACGACGACCAGTTTTACAAACCAGTATAAATAGAATTTTTTTTCTTGGATTTTTTCTTCGGAAAAATGAATTTTATATCTGAAATTATTTCGTTTATTAATTCATAACTTTTTTCTGATTCAATTTTACAATTTTATAAATTTTTTATACGATGATTCGAATAATTTTTAGATGAAATTTTAATATTTTACGTTACAAAAGATAAAATAAGCAATAAACGTAAAACCATGTAAAATGACGAAAAATTAAAAGAGTGACTGAAAGAGGGGAGGGGGTCATACCAACACATGAATTCATTTCACGATGAAAAATTCACAAAATTTAATCAAGTGCTTTAACGATATATTTTTCAACTTTATTTACGTTTTTAAATTGATTCATTAAAATGAGCTACCCCTCCCTCCTCATAAATTTCCCACTTCAATTTTACTATCGCTAAATTTTACGACACCCTTAATTTTAAATTTCCCAATTTTTCACATTTTTCGAAAATTTTTACGTTTATTTTTCGTCTTATTTTATTCATTTCTCAAGCATCGCGGAAAATTACGAGTTAGCGATTTTCTCAAATTTTTATGACTTTTTTCGAACACGTTCCGAAATTTCTCAACTTTTTATTTGCCTTTTTGGAGTTAACAATTTTCGCGATTTTTTCAACCCTCTTGTATTCGAGTTCGTCGCTTCGGATAATTTATTATAAAGTTCGAATTAATTTATGGAGTTGTAAACTTGGGGAAAACGAGAATACTCGAGAAATATTTGACTTCGAATAACCAGGCCATATTCTTATAATACAAATGATTTCAGCGGACCGAAAGCTCAACTTGAATTATACACATGAGAACGTGAAAATTTGGTTTATACAACGGCGCGTTGTCAATTAAAATTTTTTTTTGAATTATTGAAATTTTGTGATAAAAATTCATTCCTGGAGTTGAGAAAAAAATACGAAAAATCTCTCCATTACTTCATTAATATGAAAAATACATATAACCCGCATGAAACCTTTTTTTTAGAACTTCTAAAGCTCTATAGATTCGGTCATCATCAAATATTACATAAATTCAGAATTGAAGGAGCTATAAGCACTTGACAATTTTGAGGCTTTGTAGTTCGTAACTCGTACACTCTTGAAATTAGCAAAAATCTCATGATGACTTTTTAAAAAAAAAATTCCAAGTTCAACAAGACTATTTTTCAACATTTTTTGAATATTTTCAGAATTAAGGAAGTTACAAGGAGCATTTAAAAATTCAAAAGTTTCATAATGCCTTCAATTTTTAACTTGGGAAAAATACCAAAATAACTTTTTCAATATTTGTTGATTTTGTCATTATATTAATGACTTGAACGTACCTCCCTTCCCCCGGAAAATAAATTACCTTTTTTCGGTTTTATTTCAAAAATGGCAGCACTGGCTTAAACAATGCAGAATTGGACATCATTTTTTTTATTAAAAAATCAAATTTGGTTTCAGACTTGAACGTACCTCCCTTCCCCTGGAAAATAAATTACCTTTTTTCGATTTTATTTCAAAAATGGCAGCACTGGCTTAAACAATGTAGAATTGGACATCAGTTTTTTTATTAAAAAATCAAATTTGGTTTCATCAATCCATTCTTAAAGTTGAAAAATTGAAATTAACGTAGTTATTATCAAATCTAAGAACAATGATGAAAATTTTCAACCTGAAATTAATCGATAATACCAAATTTGGTTTTTATTGAAGAAAATGACGTCCAATTTAAAATTATTCAAGCCATTGTTGCCATTTCTACAATAAAACCGAAAAAAAATGTAATTTATTTTCCCGAGGAATCGACCACCCAGTGGTTTCAAAATTTGAAAAGTTACAGATTTTTTAAATATTAAAAACCTTGTAACGCCTTCAATATGTAACTAGGCAAAAATGCTGAAATGACTTTTTTAATAGATTTTTCGAAGCTTTTCAAGATCATTTATTATCGTATTTAGTCCAGCTTCGACATTAAGGAAGCTACAAGCGTTTAAAAATTTCAAAACCTTATATAACTCCTTCAATTTTCAACGCAGCTAAATTATTATAATAACTTTTTCGGCAGATTATTTGAAGCCCTACACGATCGTTTATTATTGTATTTCGTCCAACTTTAAAATTGAAGAAGATACATTCAGTTAAAGTCTTCAAACGAATCAAGTTCACTAAAATAATATTTTTATTAAACCCCCTCGGTTGGACGAGCCTCCTCCCTCCTACACCATTTCCACCGTAACATGCATAATTCAATTCAAGTATTCGAAATCACTCAAACTCTTTATTTATACCTACTTCGTGATCACATTACACCAAAATCTCTTCATTCATCACCCCTCACGTCTCGAAAGCTTCACCGAAGCACGTAAACGAAACCCCATAAATTCGCCCATAATATCTCATCCTATTTCGAACTTTATTCTCACCAACCCTTTTCTCTATAGGCAAATTCCACGTTAATTTCCTTTCAGCATTACCTGACCAGACCCATATTAGAATTTAAATCACGTCTCGACTAGTCTACAAATTAAGCATTTTCAAATATTTACTCCGTAATGATAAAGGTGACCGGCACCCCGCCTCCCCGCCACTCACCCATCCAACCTATCACGACGACGATGGCTCATACATATTTGCCAATTCCACCTTATAACACTGTATACGTGCATAATCGTGATATTCGCGATAACAATAAGCACCGAATGCATAATGTATTAGAAAGCGAATCAAATTCGTCGAATACTTTCTTATTTCGAGCTCTAAAGTATACATCGCGACGCTTTTTTCAGCTCCATCCCTTACTCATCCTCATCGCCCTCGTGTTCACACCAACGATAAACTAATATAAAGCGACAATATATGAAACATTTTTCGACGTGTATTTTATCATAAAAGTATATCGAAACGTTACGTAATATTCGCCGAATAATATTTAAGGAACAATCGCGTAATATTTTACCAACCTTGTGATTTATTAAATCCAGCGACACGTTTTGATTTATTACCCGAGACTTGGACCGTTTTAAAAAAAAAACGTACTCGGATGCGTTTCTTTCTCTACGAATGCTATTTCGGACACGTGCACCGATGGCTCGATAATTTACTTTGAAATACGTCTATAAGGCGTTTAAGAGTTAATAAAAACGACGCCAGGGACCAATTTTACCACTTCGAGAAAAAGGTTGCAATTTTACGATGGAACTTTCGTGTAAACTCATCTTGCATATTACAAGATTGCTCGAAGCTGAGATTTTTCGAGCTTTATGACGCGTTTCCTGGATCAAATCCAGGTTCGGGTCGTATGAATAGAATTTTTCGCATTTTCTCAGGTGATTTATTCAGATACGAAAATTCCACCGAGTTGGAATGTAGCCTGAAAGTACCTCAAGCCAAATGGCGTATTTAGGTTCACGTGTTACATCGACGACGACACTTCCAGCAATCCAGGGCATTTTATAGACCAATTTTTGGAAACCAATCGGCTCATCGCAGGGTTCCCAATCTCGAGTACTTCAAAGCCACTCGAGTACTCTTCCGAGACTTGCTTAAATAAAAAGACGAATCGTGAAAACGCATTAATTACTCCTTTCATCTTCAAACATCGTCGAAAACTCCGAACCGCTCGTTTTTAGTGTCAACACGAAACAACCTCATGAACTCCGACGAAAATCCTCGCTTTATTATTCTCAGCTTCGCGAACGACGTTTAGAACATACCGAAAGAAATTAAGAGTACTTCAAATTGCGGACTGCGGTTCCTCCGATAATAAGATTTTCACACGAGTACCTCCGCTATTCTCGTGCAACAAGATCGTACGAAATACTCGCGTCATTTGGTACGTGAAATTTAATTATTCGTATTTTTCAACGTCCATGGCGTCGTTATCGAATCACGCAACGATGCCTTTGAAAATGTTGACCGATTTGAAAATGACAACTTTTCCATTCGCTTTCTCCGGTAAAAAGTGACCCAAAAATCATACCAAGATGCTTTCGAGTTCATACAGAGTTCCCGGGAGAGAGAATTACGGACTCATCTCACAACAATGCTTAACTTACTCAGGTTCAAACACCGTGTAACGATTTAAAAGTGAAAAAAAAAATTAAATTTTAATCTAACTCGTAAAAAGCCCAAAAAAAGTATTTTCGCAAAGTAAACAATATATTTCGCAGCGTTTTTATGCTAATTTCAATAATCTCTCAAAATTAAGCTTTTAGATAATTCCGTAAATATTTCGTTATCGCGATAAAATCTAAGAAACTAAGTCAGATTTCGAATTTTAAATTCGATTTTAATTTAAAAATAAAAATTCTCAAATAATAAAAAAAAATTACCTATTCAAAAAGTTGAAAAAATAAACAAATGAAAAAAAAAACGCTAAAATGAATTACATCGGCAATCAACAAATTCTCAATTAAAAATAAAAAAAAAACTCGTCAAAAATTTTTTGAATAATTAAGATTTTAAAATAATAAAATTGGAAAAATAAAACAAAAAACATCAAAATTAATCACGAAAGCGGCAAATAAATTTTAAATGCAAATTCAAGATGACATAAATAATAATTTTTAGTTTTTTAAGAAGATATGAATAACAATTTGAATTCAAAAATTCTCCAAAAAATTCAATTTTATTTAGAGAGGAAAACTGCCTTTCTGAAGATCAGGGCGATTTTTTATTCAAATTTACACACGTCACGCATCATGTCAAAAATTTTTACTAAAAATAAACCTCCCCCAAAAATTAGGTTCATATTTGAATAAGAAATGGAATCAGTAAATAAAACGTTTACTTTTACACAAGAATTTATGCGTAAAAATTCAGCAATAGTAGTTTACCCCCCCCCCCCCCAACACCTCACGTAAAATCATTTAATTTGTTATTTTAGCACAGATCTTTTAGATCGATTTAAAAATAATAATTTGTTGCTTTATTATAGCAAAACGAAATTTAAAACAACAAAGGAAAAAAGAAAAAAACATCATAAAATTTATATAGTTAATTTAAAAACTAAAAATTAATCATTAAAAATCAAATATATTTAAAAAAAAAAAAGAAAAAGAATAAATTGAAGAATGATTTTTCAGGATTGAAAACTAAACTAAGCTGCACAAAAACTCCTCCTCTCTTCCCTCTCCGGAAAAAAGAGAAGGGGTTTCTATAAAATTAAAATTATTAAAATAATCAAAATTGAAAATGAATTACATAATATTCTTTTTTAATAGAAAAATCGACAGAAAAATTAATAAAAATGATTAAGAATTTTGGAAAAATTACGTCAACAATTTTTCATCAATCATGAAAAAAAATCAAATTTTTTCAAATAGAAAAATCGACAAAAATGATAAAAAACTTGAAGAAAAATTACGCAAACACTTCGATTCAAAATATTTCACATTCTCGTTAAAAATTTCCTTATCTAGTTTCCCTCAAAGTGCCTAATAAATACAGTAACATTATTTCTAGAAGATAACTCTCAAATTCAATGAATGTTCGTAAAAAATAACATAAAAAGGAATTCCTCACATTCTAATCAGAATACGTTGAAATGTGACAATTGTGACAAGATTGACTTGAAAAGAATCCAAAATAAACGAAGTACAGTTGGTTTACATTGGCCTGCCTCTTTTCGCCTCTATTTTGCTTTTAATTTTTCGACATTACAATTCACGACAGTATTTACCAAAATTACGCCCAAAAATGTAACAGTGTTGCTTTTTATTGAACGATTACTTGAAAAATAATTTTCAGATATATTTACAGATTTACGTCATTTTTGACAATTTCCCACAAAAATATATTTCTGTATTTTTGAACACACTTTTACTTACGTTATACGATTTCAGTTTAAAAAATAAATAATTAAAATAAAAAAATACAAAAGTTCCTCGGACATGTTTCATCGATCATATCGTCTGAGTATTTTTTGAAAATTTTTCCAAAGTTAAAAATACGAGAACTGTTATTTATATTCATTTCCAAAAATATCAGAAAAGTATTAAAATCGATGATCAGTTATGAAATTAATATTTACGGGCAAAACTTACACAACTTATGTAAAATTTATTCTTACGCGAGTAATCGAATCAGAAGCCCTGAAAGATCAAATCCATCATTCAAATCATCCAAACCATCACTCATTCACAAATCACTCCAAGTGAATGACCACACTTGGACAAACCACGAATGTGTAATTTACACATAAACACCGAAGTCAACGATCTCTCCCACATCAATCGCATATAATCAATCGAATAAACTACCTGAGTTAAATCTTCGCCCAGCATCTCATTAATCTCCGACGCGTATCTGTAACAAAACGAAAAAAAAAATTAATACCAAGAACAAACATCCGTTTATCGAGGTCTCCACAAAGCAACCTCAAATACACCCGAATGATTACATAGAAAAAAAAACTTGTTGCGTTCAACGTATACAACTCTTAAGAGTTAACGACTCCGGAGCATTATGATTAATGACACCGAGCGCCTCGTTACCGTTGGCATCAAATAAAAAAGTACTCTTCGCATTGCGTCTAGACCAATCAACGGTAAATCGAATTAAACCATGCTCCACATTTTACCACTCGCTCGACAAAATGCGCACGCGCATCCCTCCGCGCAATTCCCTTCCGAAGGAAAAGTACCGAAATTACGCAAAAAACAACTCGCGAGCTCTTTAATTCGTTCCGATAAACTTTCGCTTTTTGTTTTTCCATAGAAAAAAAGCGCAGGAAAAAATACGACTTTTTTTAACGTAACAATAACAACCTATTGTACCATTGGTCGTTACGTTATCGTTTGAAAACAACATTAAACCTCGTTTTGGGACACCGAGCCCATCTCGTGAATCTAATTTCCAAAAAAAAAACACATTTTAATTTCACAGCGAAATTCCATGTTCAAAAATCTCGCAAATATTACGAATTCCAGTCGCCTCAAAAAGCTCTTAACTTCTGGCAGCAAAATGCTCAACATGATAAAACGCGCCCGGAAAATTAATTCACCTCATCTCGAACTACACGATAAATAACCGATACGTCATTTAAACATATTCAGCTCGAGCTGCAAATTAATCGTGTAAAATTAAGGCCGACGAGGTTTACAATAAAAGCTTATAAATAATAAATACGCAGCTTCGTTAGTTCCCTAATGTATTTCGTATTTTAAACCAAAACACGACCGAGTGAAATTTCTCCACTTTTCATTCCCTCCTCGCTTTGTAAATTTTTAACGTATTTTTAAAGAAATCCTCCACTTTGTTCCTTCCGGTTCCTTGGGCCGTTGTCGTTAGTCGTTAAAAATCGATGAACGAAATGGCCATTTTTTTCGACGCGACAAAACCTGAAATTGGAACGTTTGCTTTTTTAAGATTTATTTTTTCTTGCACAAAAGAAACAAAAATTCGAAGATACGTTTTCGTAATGAATAACTTTATCGAAAACAAGCGCACAACGATACGAATAAGAAAATTTTTTCAGCCGTTCTCGAGTCGAGAAGCGCGAGTAGAATTTTTCTTAATTTTTTCACCATAAATAATGTCAATTCAATTTTTACCTTTGCCAACGAAAATATAGAAGTTCGAAATAAGGTTTCCATTTTGATGATTTTTACCAGAAAAAAGCTATATTCTGAAAATTGAATTTGTTTAGAGAAATTTCTATATTATTTTTTGAGTAGAAGAAGAGCAAAGACGAATCAGACACCAAATTTCATCAATTTTATTGGTTCATAAAATGGCCCTGAAATTAAAAATGCAACATAGTTTAACTAAAAGATCTCGAAAATTCCAAAAAAACGAAAAAAATATTCAAACAAAAAATGTATCTCATCTAATCCCCAACAACTTTCACACCAACGATATTTCTAACAAGCTCATCAGTGGTTACCAAAATGACTTCAAGTATGTGCTATTCCTATTGTTCCAAATCATCTCAAGTATGATTACGCAGTTTTTAAAAAAAATCTCGAAAATTCAAAAACAAAAAAAAATTGTAAAAAAATGTGCCCCATCATAATTTTCAACAACTTCAATTCTAATGATATTTCTATTAAGTTCATCAGTGGTCTTCAAAATAGCTTCAAGTATGCGCTATTCCTATTGTTCCAAATCTTCTCGAGTATAATTACGCAGTTTTTCAAAAAAATCTCGAAAATTCGAAAAAATACAAAAAAAATGTTAAAACGAAAAATGTGCCCCCCTTGATTCTCAACAACTTTAATTCCAATGACATTTCCAACAAGTTCATCAGTGGTTACCAAAATGACCTCAAGTATGTGCTATTCCTATTGTTCCAAATCTTCTCAAGTATAATTATGTAGTTTTTCAAAAAATCTCAAAAATTTAAATAAATACAAAAAAAGTGTTAAAACATAAAATGTGCCCCCTTTGATTCTCAACAACTTTAATTCCAATGACATTTCCAACAAGTTCATCAGTGGTTACCAAAATGACCTCAAGTATATGCTATTCCTATTGTTCCAAATCTTCGCAAATACGATTATGTAATTTTTCAAAAAAATCTCAAAAATATAACATAAGAAAAATTTAGGAAAGCTTCCCAAGAAGAACCTGATCCAGCGATACGTTGATTCCAACACAATATGCTAATTAAATCTCCAAACACAACACTTGCGAATTTCCCAAACTTCAAAAATAACACATTCGTAAATCCTCGACCACACCAATTTCATATTCAAATTACCATTCCACATATCCCTCATCAAACATACGCATCGACCCATAACACCGCTGGCTCCTCTCATAAAATTCCCATCGCTCGCAAATCACACGCCAGACATCCACATTCTCCTCAATTACGAAGCAGACCTTGAAACGTTTCCAAATACCCGCCTCCCGTCGCGATGCGTATCGCTACAACCAATAAAAATATCTCTTTTGAATAAAAAAAAATTACCGAAATATCTCCGCATCTAGCACGCGTAGTAAATCAAACAATCTCGAGAATATCTCCCAACTCCGCAGTATTCTCGTAGCCCTGTGTGCTAACTCGCGCACGCACACAGACGAAAATATTAACACGTTCGAGTAAGTTACGCACAACACGCGCGTCCTTCGGTTTTCCAAAACAGAAGCTTCTACGTCGAAAACGAAAAGGTCCATTGATTTTTCGGAAACCATGGATACAATTTTAGGCGAACAAGGTACAAAGAGTCGTTTTACCGCACAAATAAGCCCCCTCGTGTTATTTTCACCGCAGAAAATTTCACGGGGTTTTCCCCCTCGATGAAATTTTATTCGATTTTTTTCTCAAACGAGTTCTCGCAACACGTAATTTTCATCTTTTGCGAGGCCCATAAAAATACAATTACAGCCCGGGCCTACCACGTTCCACTTCGACGCCTCGACCTGACCTCAGCGAGTAAAATTACGTGAACTTTGTCTCGTGAAAGTGATAACGTGTAGTGAAAATCATCGCGATGATGTCGATGTCGCCACATGGAATACATTACTCGGTCGTCAACTTCCTTCGGAATGCCCAACATCCGCAATTATGGAAATTACCGAGTAATATTTCAACGTCGCGAAAAGTAATCGTGGATTAGCCGGCAGCATGTGTCTGACTCTCTTCTCCCTCGACGCGCTTTCATTACGCACGTGATATTAACAAAAATTTATTTAAAATTGCCTTAAATTGTACAAAATTTTAAAACGTCGCTAAACATGTTTAAAGTTGGTTAAAATTTGCTAAAAATTGTACAAAAATGCACAAAACGATTAAATTGATGAAAAATTTATATAAAATTACAAAAAAATTACCAAAATGTTAATAAAATTGTTTAAAATTGTTCAATGTTTGATTAGTAATGAAAAAAATTGTCAAAAAATCTATAAAATAGTTAAAAATTGATTAAAATTTGTTTAAAATTCCACAAAATTGTCAAAATGTTGTAACAATTGATCAATATTTGCTCAAAATTGCACAAAAATTGTGCAAAACGATTAAATTAATAAAAAAATTTGTTAAAACTACAAGAAAATACTAAAATGTTGTTAAAATAGAGTAGAAGAGATCAAAATTTGTTTAAAACTGCTTAAATTGTCATAAAATTGTCGAAATGTTGCATAAATTGTCCAATATTTGATCAAAATTGCAAAAAAACACTGAAAATGTTGTTAAAATAGTTTAGAATTGATCAAAATTTATTTAAAATTGCCTCAAATTGCACAAAACCGTCAAAATGTGGTTAAAATTGTTAAAAATTGATCAAACTTCGTTTAAAATGGCACAAAATTGTCAAAATGTTGTTAAAATTATTCACTATTTGTCCAAAATTTCAAAAAAACTTAAAATGTTGTAGAAGTAATTTACAATTGATCAAAATTCATTTAAAATTGCTTGAAATCGCACAAAATTGTCAAAATGTAGTTAAAATTGTCTGAAATTGCTCAGCTTTAATCAGTTTTAACAATATTTTCATAGTTTCTATGCAATTTTAAGCAGATAATGAAAAAAATTTCCAACATTTTGAAAAATTTCTGCACTTTTTAGCAATTTTAAAGAAATAATGATCAATTTTCACAACATATTGAGAATTTTGTGCAATTTTAAACAAAGTTTGTAAATTTTAAACGATTTCAACGAAATTTTAACAGGTTTTATGCAATTTCGATCAAATATTGAACAACTTGAAACAACTTGAAAAACATTTTGACAGTTTTGTGCAACTTTAAGCAATTTTAAACAAATTTCGATCAATTCTCAACTGTTTTAACAAATTTTATGTAATTTTGACCAAATATTGAACAATTCTAAACAATTTTAACATCATTTAGACAATTTTTTTGCAATTTAAAACAAATTTTTCATCAATTTAACCGTTTTGTACAACTTTTACACAATTTTGATCAAATACTGAACAGGTTTAAATGATTTCAGCAACATTTTGACAGTTTTGTGTAATTTGAAGCAACTTTAATCAACTCATACGAAATTTTGACAATTTTTTGAGAATTTTTAAGCGATTTTTTTTTATCAAATTTGAACTACTTGTGCAAATTTTACCCAGTTTTAAGAAAATATATTGTGATTTCAACGAATTTCCAAGCATGGTGACACGTCACCATGGTCAATAAAACAACTCAAGATATCTCTCCCTCCCTCCACGAGGCAAGATCTTGAATTTTCAATAAAAAATTTCGGTAAAATGTGAAGATAAGTAGAGGTTACGATCTGAAATTCATATAAGTAAAAAGTAATTGACTACGAACAAAAAAAAACGTCAAAAAATTATTCCGTATAAAAAATATAAAAAACTTGAAAAATTCATAAACAACATTATAAGTTGGAAAAAATCCTTGAAAAATAACTTGAAAAATTAGCATCTAAAAAAGCCCTCACCACACATCGCTACTTCGCAAAGATATAAAATTTTAGAGCTTTCCGGCACTCCGTTCACGTTCCAGTCGTCTTACTGGAACCTGGAACCAAATACGTGTCTTACCCGTGTACGTCACAAGTACTCAACAGCATTTCGCTCGGTTTTACGTTACATAATAGATTTATATTTGGATCGATTTCAAGAGTAATTCGTTTGCATACATTAACCTAATATATGGCTACTGCATATACCCACTTCCTGTCATCGGGTAAATTTAAATTTTCAATTTTTCATTGTGTCGGTAGTTTAATCGCGCTATGTGGTGATGTCGACAAATGCGCAACGAAAAAATTACTATTTCGCAACCGAATCCCTGCGATTCCAGGATAAATCCAGTCGTAAAATATTAATAACGAACGCGGATTGATATTTACGCTCGAGTGAAATTTTATTACGAAATTAAACGCGTAACGAAGCAGCATTTTTATACCTTTTCGTCGGCCATTTCTTTCATTATGACTTTGGAAATTTTGCCGGCCATTAATTCGCATCGAAACAAAACAATTTCGTGGTAAGAAATTAAAAAATTCAATATATCGAGCACCCTTTGTAAAGGTGATTCCAAAAGACGTGGGTAGTTTCAATTCACAGATGACTAAATTTCGCTCGAAATAACGTATATTTTTCATCGTTAAGTTGGCATTTCGTTCGCTAATATTACTCTCGGTGTTTGATTTCGTCTGCGAATTTTTTTTCTCTTCCACGAGCCACAGGGTTATTGATTTTTTTCACTTTCCACGAGCTTTCACCGGAATCATGTCGAGGTTTATTTGGAATTTCCTCGTAGAGACGGATAAAAATCTACACCAGTGGAAATTCGGTATTTAAAATTTGCCACCGATAAAAACACCAACGTTAGCTCGTCCCTTCGAAAAACCTCGCTTAACAAAACCCATTCGCAATAAACAAATCGAAGGTAACCACAAGAGGGCGATTTAAGAAACCTACCATAATTCAGCTAAATTAACCACATCGCCAATTTGTCACCGCGCAAAATTTCCGCAAAAGCGAACTCGCTATTGCGTAATCGAGCCAAAAATAATACAGCTATAAGGAAAAACTCATAAACAAGAAATCACGCAGAAATATTCACCAGACGACGCTCGTAAAGTCGCAAAAGAGCCACCAAAATAAACCTATAAAATAAGATAACGAATCCCGCCCTAACAAAAGGCGACGAATTATGAAAACCGAGCGAAAGAAAAAACCAAAAAACCCATCCACACCGAAGGCAAACTCGCAAACAACCTCATTAACGAAGAAACCATCACGTGGCAAAGTGAAAAATACACGGATTCGTCGAGTAATCGTTTATTTTTACCAACTAAACTTTCAACTTTTGCAACGTCCATCTTATCTAATCGTGGTACCGATGATGGCGCGCGGTTCGAGAAACAATACCGCTTTTTTTCACCTCTTTTTATATTGTCGCACGCGTCTCGCCACTTGACACATTTCACGTGATCCGTGACTCGACGCGAGACCGAAACGATGTCTTTAATTTCGATAATTTGCTCGTTAAAGAAACGTAATCGAATGACAACGTATTTCTTCACGTCGCGCTTTCAATTACCGAATGATGTATCGATTTGTCTCAGACATTGGCAAGAGGTGGCGGTTGAGGGGGGATTTTTTTCACGATGACGCCACGTATCACGAAGATTATCAGTTTACCTTTTCGGGCGTAGAATTGAATATAAGAATATGAAAAATTCAGGAAACAACGAATCTACGATTAATTTAGCCTTTGAATGAAACCAAAGGTTGTTTTAATACGATACAAATTGCTGATTAAGCCCCAAGACGGTTTTTTCGACCTTTAAAGCATTTTTCATTCGTATTCCTGATGAAGAAAAATTTATAGCATATTTAACCATCATCCCCTCAATTTTTTTCAAGATTTAAAAATTTTCGCATAAAATGAAACAAAGTCAGAAATAAGGTTAAGGTGACCTTGCGCACGTGACCGAATTTTTTCACATTATTTAAACGCTCTTACGCTTTAAAATCGATTCTAAAATATGCAAAATTTTTATAAGTCTGCGGTGACACTGAAAAAGTTATTTTTCGTATTTATTCTCCTTTTTTAAATTTCCTCCGAGTATGTATTTTCACCCGAACCTCCCAAAAAAGCCTTTTTTTTACTCATTTAGCGAATAAACAGTAAAAAAATTTTCAAAAACATTTCCCAACAAATTCTGATTTAAAACATATCAAAAAATTAGATAATTTTTGGAAAAAAAAAACAAGAAAAATGATTCAAATAACAAGTGTGAACCGGTTTATCAATATGTTGCCAGGTGCACAACTTACAATCTTTTATGTGAGTTCCAATAACCAGTCATTTGTTTAATAATGACGTCATCAAGCAGAACTACACACGTGATTAAAAAAGCAGATAAAATTTACGTTACATCACACCCTTTCCCCTCAATTGAATTTTCCCAGCATATACCTACTTCACGGGAATATTCTATTTATGATTTTACCACTCCCCTTCCACCTCCTCAAAGACGTATCAAATTATCTACATCAAAAATCAATTTCAATCATTATTAAAAAAAAAAATTAGTCAAATGGATAAAAAAAACTAGGTTTCTTAAAATTCACGAATTAAAAAATTTCTGAGAATAATTTTGGTGGCGGGGAAGGGGAGGGGACTCAATTGCTTTTTTATTTATAATCAATATACACGTATTTCGTTATCTACTATATTTAGAAAAAAAAATTAAAATCAAAGCCTAAAAATTTTGGTTTCTTGTCAAAACGTCCAATTTTTGTATCTTCCAGATTTTTTGGTATTTTTTTTTGACGACTAAGACCATCGAAAATAATGAAAAAATTGCACGATTAATCAGACCGATTTGTCTAGGTCAATAAAATAAATCAATCAATAACCATAATTTCAATGAATTTCATAATTTTCAATTTCTGAAAAATTCCTACAACAAAAATAATTTTTTGACAATTTTGTAAACTGCTGATGAACAAATGAATGTTTTACATCCTACTCATTATATTTGTAAAAAAGGAAAAAATTGCCTTTATTATGAAACAAGTTTAAAATTTCCGGGCTCTTTCGAGAAAGCTGTACCGAAAACAATACCCTCTGCCCTCCTCATCCTGATGCCTCTGCCATCGATATACAAGTCACCGCGCTTACCCAAAGATACACACTACAACTGGTTTCCAGCATAACACCACATTTCTCCAATTCATCCGTCAAATCAAACAAACCAAAGACCAAATACCTCCACGACCATCTCCGCCAACTTGCAAATTCCATTAGCGAACTTACGATTCATTCGTCATTTCTGAACACATCATACGCTGCAATTATTCGCACCGGCCATTGCAAGCCACACCTTACACCTCCCACATGCCCCGAAACATGTAGCAAATTCCCACAACCACCAGCGATACCGATACATCAACGGACGTGCATCCAAACATAGTCACGATTTGTAACTTGTTAAGGTAGGTCATTCCACTTCTCGACCACGTCCGACAATCCGACAATCTTCGTACAAAAATACGTCGCCTTAAGGACGACGCCTTCAGCTATCTTTTAACTGGTTCGATGAACCAACCAAAATTCGCGAGATGATCTGTACGAAGAAAGACGTTAATTTTTTTCATGTGGTTTATTTTTAAACTGCACTTGACCACATCGAGCATTCCTTTGCGAGTCATTTACTCGATGACATTGGCGGCCAACGATGCATTTTTTACGCGCTCATCACCAAATTGCATCGAGTGTTCCTAAAATACGCCACTTTCTAATTCTCGCGCGATTTGAAAACACGCCAAAAGCCCAATGCGCCGTCGGCCATAACTCTTGGTTTTTCTCCGCCATTAACCTCGAGTCGCTTTTACGACCTTTAAAGCCTCAATCGATATCCACACATTCGACTTTTCGATACCCGAGCAGAGCCTCGATGCGGATAGCGATTAATGACCTCAAAGCCCTGTTCGCAACACCGCCAAATACACGTATCCGAATTTACATCAAAGGTCAAACATACAATATCGTAGATGAACAGCGCAGGAACCAGTTATACGGGAAGGATACACGGCGTTGTCCGCGTGCGTCTTTATTTATATGCATCGCTCCGAGCATTCGTATTTAAATCACTAGTGAGTTAATTTCGCCCACAATTATGGCATTGTTTTGTACTCACACAACGTCCGAGTTCCTTTGCGGCGAATCGAAGACACGCATCGGCCAACCGTATCACGAAGATTTGATTGAACATTGTATGCACCCAGGGTACCCTACCTTTCTTGTACGAACCTCTCGAGATGGATTTATACGCGGAAATTTCCACGCTTTTATGATTTATACATTTAATTTACAATCCGCGTTCGTATTTTAATTAGACCTTTCTTTATATCGCTCCAAAGGGCGAATTCACTCCTCGGTGAACTGGGCTACTCGCAGACGGGTTTTCTACACGTATAAATCGTTCGTTAGCTGCAGGTAGAGAATTTCTTTTCATCGTTAAGACGAAAGCAGAAGGTGAATTTCCACATCGATGAAGAATCAATCGAGATGACGAAGGACGAAGCTGTTTCAAATGATGTGAAAAAAATTAACGATATCAATTTTCCTTAAAATGATACAATTTACGTGATTTTTCTCCTTTCGATAAATTGGCTACATTTTTTTTTGGAAACATCCGAATATTCATTTCAGGCCAAATTTTGTACAAATAGAAAATAAAATCTTACAACTATTTCAAGCCGAAAAAGAAAAGGACGAAAAAATATACTTCTACTTTTCGTGGTTCCTACTCTCCCCTCCCGTAACTCTCGTTTACCAAGTATTTCTCGATTCGAAAACTTGAACATTGCTCTTATCTAAAAGTAAGGAAAAAACATTTCCATAAAAATACCAACATCTCGACACAATTTTTCAAGTAATGACGTCGTACTAAACGTCAAAACGTCAGAACAGCAAAAAAAAGTCAAAAAGAAGATGATACGAATTACAAACACACAAACACGACTTGAAAAAAAAGTACATCGATTTTAATATGGCATGTTTTTATTCAATTTAATACTGCGAAAAATAATTCGAGGATTTAGACTCTCATAATTCGATTTTGAAACATCGCTTACAAATTATCGATTATTTTCGATATTTCAAAATCGATTCTCCATTTTCGATACACATTTTTAAATTTGTTAAATTGATTTAGGTATATTGATCTGAATGTTTAGATTTTGGTACGTTAAATTATGAAGGGAAGGGGGGAGAGGATTCAACTTTAGATATTTTGAAGTAAATTCATCGACTGAAATAAATCGATTTCAATTTTCGATTTCGATAATCGAAAATAGTCAAAATTTGATAAATAGATTTCGACCAAACGATTCAAGAATTGAGATTTTGATAGGTACGAACGAGGTAATGTATCGAAATCGATTTGGACTAATCGATTTCAAAAATTAACAATTACAAGAAATCTGATATGTTTCGATTTTGATGTATCAATTTTAATATTTCGATAAATACATTGTGATGTATCGATATCGATTTCGATGTTTTCAAACTCATTTTATCAACTTCGATATATCGATTTCGAAAATTCAAAATTACGTTTCGATGTATCGATTTTAATATTTTGATGAATGTGTTCTGATGTATCGAAATCGATTTTGCTGTTTTCAAATTTATTTTATCGACTTCGATATATCGATTTGGATAAATCGATTTCGAAATTTGATAATTACAACAAATCTAAAATGTTTTGATTTTGATATATCGATTTTAATATTTCGATGAATGTGTTCTGATGTATCGATATCGATTTCGACGTTTTCAAACTCATTTTATCGACTTTGATACATCGATTTGGACAAATCGATTTCGAAGATGAAAAATTACAACAAATCTGATATGTTTAAATTTTGATGTACACATATGTACTTCGATAATTGAAATTTACACGAAATTTGATATATTTATCAATTTTTACCAAACAATTCGAGTATTTAAATTTATATACCATAATGAAGTATCGATTTCAATACTTTGATGAATCAATTTCGAGAAATATGTATCGATATTTTCGATTTTTTTCAAACATATTTTTCCATTTGAACGTTTCGATATCGGTATCGAAATATCGAAATTAAAATATCAAAATAAATACACAAATCGTTTCAAATATCAAATAAAAAAAAAAATTCAAAATCATTTCAAATTTCTAATTTTTTACTCCTTGTTTCCTTTTTTTTTCACATCGCCGTCCCCACATTCTGCAACAGATCATCACTTCGAGACACAAAACTCCCATAAAAAATTATTGAATCTCTTATCTCACTCCCTCTCACGCTTACTTCATCTCCGTCAAAAATCCGCCATAAACTCACCCCCCCCCCACGATCAAACACTCACTAACGAATTCGTTGCCTTCAACCTTCGATAAAACTTCACAAATCGTAAGAAATAGAAAAACGACGAAATAATACGCTACGTTAAGACAACATAAATATGGTTTTTTCACAAGGAAATTTCTTTTCGAAAAACACCACGAAGTCTGCTATTCACCGGTGTAACCTTACTTGTCATCAAAATTAAACTCCCGTTTGATTTATGTAGTTGAAAAATTTGCCAATACTAATGAACCTGAGCCGTCTTTCTCACGTGCCGACGCGAAATATGCCGAAAAAAAATTATTCTCGTAACCGGTTCTTTTAATGTTTGTCGAAATCGCAGATTGATCGAAGAGGCATACTGTTTGAAATACGTCGAAATGAGGATCATTTTTGGGCCAAAGGAGGCAAGATATTAAACAGGTGAACCGATATTTGAGATATTTGGCCAAAAAAATTATCAGGATGTTCCTCCCTGGGGATAAAAAATCGCTCAAAAATCATCATTCTTTCAACCCTTCCTTTGCCCTTTCATTATCACCGTAATGCACCGAGTCACATTATCGTTACATAATTCTGCACGGTCCGATATACCAAATCGAGTAAATCATTACACGAGATCATTACGAGCATTAAAGCGCCGCCAATTCGATCGTTAAACTATCTCGAAACACAGCCAATCATTTGGAAGCATAATCTCGATGAATTTAAAATTACCTTATAATGGAATCGAACCCGACATGCAGACGTAATGCCTTCGTAACGAATCCATTAACGAGCCTTCTCTCGTCGCTTTTCACTTTTTTTACTTTTCGGCCCAAATTCTCGTGTTCGTCGACATTTCTCTGTGACATTTTCACATTCGCGGAATCTTTTCGAGTTTTACATATAAATTACCCATTTCACAGACATTCCGATGTTTTGCATAATTCCCCTATGCCTCGATTTCACAACACTACACATGATTCAGTACTTCATCCACATCGCCAAATCACCTCGAAGATATGCTCATCCATTAAACCACACCATCCACGGTTCTTCGTACCACCGAAGAAGTCCTACAGGTCAAACATTACCGATCTTTGCCAACATCCGAGGAAAAAAAAACCTCGGATGATGAATACCCAACCCATGAACCCTCAACTTTAACCCAAAGAATTACATTTAATTCGCACGTTCAACCAACGATTCTAATTTCCACCTCTCGACGCCATTTCTCCCAATTCGCTAATTAAAAAGTTTCTTCTGACCGGTGCTCGTATTACGCCTCGATTTACATATTCCACTCGTTGTTCCGCAGGCCAACCGAGATTTTCCGCTGATTGCATACGCGACGACTGCCAACACGGCGGTATCGTGCCACAGTCGACGCCTCGAATCGTATAAATATCATCGCGATAAGTATCGTATTTTTACTACGTACATCGCACGATGCACGCATGCCGAAAAGAACGCCAATTTAGCGCTTTTAATTACCAGCCATTGTTTCGCCGAGTACCCGAGAGGCCGAGAAGATAACGCGATAAACAACCAGACGCAGATATTGACGCGGGTCAGTCACACAGTCGTCGTCGGTCAGACGTGCAGACCGCGTGACCTTTGGGCCAAAGAAAAACATCTCAATATAGGTGAACCATCGTAGTCGTCATGAGGAGGTATTTAATATCCAAAAGATGACCCAAATCTGGTACTAAATTTAATACAAACTCAGTACCGTCGTAACGGTTTGAAAATCGCGCGAATAAAAATAAATCTTCGAATAAGACCACATTGAGCTTCGAGAACAAAAACTCGATTTCTAAGGCGAAAAAACTGTTGGGTACCCCACTCGATTTTTCATCGTTTGAAAAAAATTATCTGACATTAAAATGTTTAAATTTCATTGTCGCATGACACTACTAAGCCAGGATCCGTCGCAAGACAGCTCAATTTTTCGAACATCTTAATAGAAAATACCAGCATCCTTAATTCTACTTTTGCTGGGGAAACATCAACATGAGAAATCCACCAATAATAAATTTTACCTATAAGGACGATCTTTTTGAACTTCTTATTTTTGGCTTTATACATTCACTTAAACGTGAATTTTTTCAAGACACAAGCAACGCTTACTAACCAATGGAAAAATTCCCATAAAATCTCTCAACGTTCCAATATTTCAACACTTTAGATAAATCGATGAAAATTTCGTAAATTTTTCCAGGCTCAAAAGATTTCAAGTCTTTTCCTTTTTCCAGTGAATAAATTCCCAAAGAATCTCACGCATTGTTACTATTTTAAAACTTTCCATAAACCGAGGAAAATATTGTATGCAAAAAGTTTAATATTTTTTTATCAATTTCGAAAATACGAATGAAACCTTGAGACAACAGTTGCAAATTATAAAAAAATTAAGCTTTTTTATTCCAAAAATTTTTTGATGGAGGAACGACTTTTTGGAAAATTTTCTACTCAAATGAGAACAATACAAATAAAAAGTTTCATTTTTTCATATTCATTAACTTTTATTCCGAAAATTTTTTCATATTTACACAATTTACACATTTATTGCAAAAAATTTTGAAATATCGAATTCTCTTTGTTTTGGAATAAGGTAGTCGAAAATTTTGTCAAGTTCGGTTATATTCGAAACATGCTCTAAACATTGGACAAATTTATAATCATTTTTAAATTTTTGCTAAATTTTGAACCCATTCTAAAATAAAGAAACAGAGGATGGAGCTACAGGACAAAGGGAGGGGGGAACACATTGAAAAAAGTCATTTCAAATGTATTATCCTATTGTAATATTTTATTTAAAAAACTTCAAAAATATTTTTCTGCACAGGGTGTTTGTAAATTACGTTATCAAACATTCTTAGAAAAGTTCATGAACGTTTCATTCAAATAATTAAACAAATAAATAAATAAATAAAATAAATAAAAAGAATTTAAAAGCTCTTGAAAAAATTCCTCCCCCTCCTCCCTATGCTCACCTCTGCCACCCTCGGTAAATGAAAAAACAAATAAAGCAAAAATTAAAAAAAAAAAACAAAACAAAAATTATCGGAAATAAATTAATGAGTAAAATAAAAATTGATAAAATTTTCCTCCAAAAAATTAATTTAAGACGATATTAAAATTAAAAAAACGAAAATTGCTCCAATTTTTCTTCAAAAGATCAATTTGAAACAACATTTGAATAAAAAAATATGCTCCTTCATAAATTTCTCAACTCATTAGTGCACTTGACTAAAAAAAAATGGACTTTCATGAGACCCAAAACGAACCAAAAAACCGAAAGAGAACCAAAAAGAAAAAAATTGCCGAAAATAAAAATCATAAGCTCAAAATTACACATTCATAGCTTCAAGAAATTCAGAGACGATAAAATTTTCATATTTTGGAATAACTGCAACATTTTAATTTTGGGAAAAAATTTTTCATTCGTCGAAGTCAGAAGTACACGTGCAAATAAATTGTTTCATGAGAATAGAGGTGAGGGAGGGGAGACTTGAGCGACATTTTAAAATATTACACGTACTAGCATATATGACACTTTTTAAAGCCAAATTTCACAAGAAACATTTCTACTGAGCGACGATTTATCAAAAAAAAAAAATTGAAAAAAACCAACACAAAAAAATATTTAACCAAGACGAGGAACTAATTATCAATGACGTCATGAATATCACCACATGTGTAATTTTCACTTTTTATGCTTCGATATGGTGAAAACTTGCTGTAAAAAAATACCATCGCTCATCTCCCCCCCCTCCCTTCTACATGCGCAATACGTAATGGAATTTCGAAACAAATACCAACAGGGAACCTCATTTTTAAAAAAACACCCATTATTTTTCACCTGATATTTGACAAAACTGAAAAAAAAAGTTGATATGTAATAAAAAAAGTCATTAATTTCGACAAACACGACTAAAATTAAATTTACGAAAAACAGCCCCCTCATGAAGCACCATAAAATTGAAAAATCACCTAGAAATTTATAAAACCACTTGAAACTACTACATAAAACTCCTTTTTGACATCGTAAACAACCAAATAAATATTCCGAGTGGTCCAAAAATACAATAAATCGTGGTCGAAAAACAAACATACCAGTTCCGAACTACCCAATTACACGTTTAAATAATTCCACAAACGAGGAAATTGTTCAATGTCGAATACGTCAAAAGGTTATGCAAATTTTCGAACTAAAATCTCCTTGGACAGAATAAGAGTCACGTAAAACAAAAAACTCAAAAAGGTTAAATCATTCACCGCGACGGTCACCTCGACCAAAAGTTACCCCGATAATTGAAAATTAAAATCGTAAAGCGTCGACGCCATTTGAAAGTTGTTTACATATTCCCTTTATGCTTTCAAACCATTTGAAAAATAATCGAAGGGTGTTTTAAAATAAAAGAAAACCCTCCTACGCTTGTTAAACGTGACTTTTGACTGGAAAATGGGAACTCAAAGGACGATTTTTTTTATAAGGAAAAAACAACGCCAACGTTCTTTCGCAGTTTACAACCACACGACGAATTTTCTTTCCGATACGAATTTCGAACAAGCCGAAAACTGGGAAATTTTTCGATAAATTACTAAAGTCTCGAATGACTTTAAAGACATATTAAATTTACGACATTTCGATTCGAATTTTAATAAAAGTTTCCATCGCAAAAAAAACAAACATGACTCCTACGAAAATCTAACGACTTTGATGTTATCTCATGACCACATAATCGAGTAATTTTCCTCGCGCCAAAGGTGTTCGAAAGTTCGTCCAAACCAAGGTAATTCCAAAATTTCCTCGAGAAAATTTCCAACACTCGACCAGGCGATGTTTACGACCAAGTCGCCAAACTACGTAAACTTTCAGACAACATGGCGAAAATTAGCAAACTACTCGAGATGGCTGTAGCCGAGAATTACCCAATTAAAACTTCCACTCAAGAAGCTCGCAACAGCGCGAGTTTTTTGCGCCATATTCGCGATATTCGACCAACTCCGTAGTAACCGTAACGTTAGTGTTATAATTTCTCCACACGATTGCGACCACTTTTATCGCCTCGTGCTGATTAATGATTCTGCAAAAAAGCTTCGCTATAGCGTTGACGAAGATGGTACTTTCCCCATGTGTACTTGTAATTAGATTTACACGCGATGAAATTTAATTGGAATTGTTTTTCGGTTTTCATACGCGAAGACCAGAAGACAAGAGGAAATGCGATGAGGGGATTTATTTCTATTGCTTCCGGAAACGACCATAGCGAAAGAATGCGGAGGGGGGTTTTCGCGACTAAACTCGAACGAAGTATTTTTTTAATAATATGTACCCCTTTTCCAAAAACTAATTTTATTTCAATAATGATTTCCAGTAGAAAGAATTTTAATTCGATCTATGAAAGAAAAAAATACATTGCTTTATTTTTCATAAAAATTAACGAATTTTTAAACATATTGACAAAATATTATACCATTAACTACCTTAGAGACCCAAAGATGAATTTAAAAAAAAAAAAATGAAAAATCGAGGGCTCGTTGAATCATGTCATCACGCCACCATTTCCTAGTGGAACACTCGAGTACATTCGCTCTTACAGTTTCGCTCATTTTAAAATATTTATTAATCGAAAATTCGTCGTACGAAAAAACGGATGTTTATCAATTTAAAATTATTTCAAATAACATGTTTTCTTTTACTTGACATTTGGATAGCAAAAAAAACGTAATAATATAGGTGTTCATTTTTCGTACAAGTCATCAAACGACTACCTTCGAGCTGAAAACTGCAAAGGGCAAAAATTCGTGATTTATTTCACGCGACTAATCCACCAACCAATAAATCATGTTTTTGCGTGAAGACGATTTCGTAAATTAATTTCAAACGTAAAATTTTTACAAATGATATCCAAAGCTTGAATCAAACGAGTTGTAGTTGTAAACGTGTTAAAGTATATTCGAAACTTCTAAAAAGTGAATTGAAAATTTTCTAAAATGGCCAAATTCGTGATAATTTCTGTCGCAGTGGTTTGCCTTACGTGTTGTTGGATCTTAGAAGTGGCAGCTAAACCATCGGTATCAATAAGATAATTTACTTCAAAGGGATTAGTTTTTTGCGGATTTTTTTATCGAAGAAAATGAAGCATTGTTCCCAGCAAAGGACTTTCTTAATTCAAGAAAACATGCGCACATTATGTTGAATTTTTAATTATGCACCATACACATATATTACGACAAGAATTTATGTTTAGTTTAAAAGTCGAATAAAATGTCAGCAATGTAAAGAACTATTTCTTGGAATCGCTCGATTTCAATTGTCGTTTAGAATTTGAAATTTCTCGAGCCCTTCCAGAAAAGCTAGACCACTGGGACAGTTCCCCTTGCATCCCTCGCGACGACAGTGAGTTACCAAAGTTGATATACCTAATTACTCAAGCATTGATGATCTATGAAAACCCAACGCTCCTCTCATTCTCAACCCAGTCCAGCAGCTCACCACGTGAAAATATCCCTCGAGATTGAAATTTGAAACCGATCTGAAAATGTTGACAGTCCTTTTCTTAAAAACGCCAATTTTCCAATCCGCCGTTGTTGCTTGCACAGCGAAAGCCCAAAGCTTAAACCTATTTGTGAACTTTTCACCCGAGGTTTTCATTTTTTACACAAGTCATCAAACAATAACCTTCAAGTTGCTTGTAAAAATGTCAAAAGTCAAAAATTCGTGATTTATTTCGCGTCACTCGTCGGTCAACCGATAAATCATACTTTTATCATGATTCCTGAAATTAACCTCGTAATACGTAAAATTTTCACGAATAAGTATCAAAAAGCTCGACAAATTACAGTATTTCGTTGTGTAAATTGAAAAAATTTCTGAAATGGCAAAATTCGTGGTAATTTCTGTTGCAGCGGTTTGCCTCCTGTGTTGTTGGATTTTAGAAGTGGATGCTGCCCCGCGTGTAAGATTCAATATGATAATTTATGATTAATAAATTCCTTTTCTCAGAAATTTTCTTGTTGGTTTTAGATTAGTAAAAGGAAATGAAGAGCTGTTTCTAGCACACCACAGAGGATTTTCTCGGTTCACGTGATGTTTAGTTTTCAGAAAATATTCGCACACTATGATAAGCCTCTATTTACTACAATGCACCGTATATCACGTGGATCCAAGTTCAATTTTCAAATAAAATAAAATACATATCAGCATTGTAAACGAATGTGTATAATTAAGAATTTCTTGAGCCCCTACAGAAAAGGTAGCTCTGCTCCCCTTACCGCCCTCGCGCATGTGTTCTTCCCACAAAATATTCGCCTTATGTGATTTTATAATTTACGAGACGTCGACGTCGAGGAAATTTCCAAAAGTGTTTTGCGTCATTTGACCAAAATTTGAGATATTCCACAAACTAATAAATCATACTTCTGTCTCCGGGATTTCACAATTTTCGAAATGTAAAATTTTTACATAAATAGGGAGTTCACGTTAGTCTAACTGTAATTCGTTTCGTTAACGTGTCGCTAAATTTATTCGATACCCATTAAAAAATTAAATTTAAGATTGTTCTGAAATAACAAAATTTATGATTATTTATTTCGCGACAATTTGCCTCCTGTGTTATTGGGTCTTGGAAATAGCAGCTACTCCAAATCCATGCGTAAGATTTCATTAGGCTTATTTATTTTAAAAATTAGTTTCTTACAAGTTTTCTTATTAATTAACAGTTTATACTCTCGAGTGACAAAAGGAAATGAAGACCGCTAGCCATACTACATATTTTTGCGTTGTTTGACGGCCTGTTTGCGAAAGCATCCGCACGCCAAGTCTTCATTTACCATGCATCATATAATTACATACATCAATTTACGTTCACATTTCAAGTCAAATAAAATATCCACAGCGTAAAAGTTATTCTTCGAAATCGCAGGATTCCTGAGACTGTAAATAATAATAGATTTCTCAACCCCTCGCACCAGGCGACACGAGTTGCCGCGTAACTTACACGGCGCCGCAATAGGCGTTGCGTCTAACTTGACTCACGTAGTTTTCTATAATTTGCCCGATAACTCGAAAACTAAGCGAGCTACGAAAAAATACATAATCACTCAACTTGCCACAGATCAAATTTGTCATCGATAATGTAACCCCTTCCTCTAACATACTCTCACCCCACTTAAAAAACCGCCACCGACCTCAGTTGCAGTACGTGATGAAAATTTTTTTTAAAACTTGGCTTCAAGTTCTTCCTCTCCGCATGAATTTTGATCCTGATAAACATGGTTGTTTTTATCGACACACTGCTCAACTCGAGGATGATCTTTTCACCTATTTTGACTTATTCCGGATAAAAACGCTTCCTCACTAAATAACTTTTTGGATTGAAAGCACAAAATGCACTCACGCAGGTGTTCTTTCTAAGGAAAAATTATCTCGAGATTTAATTTCTTTGAGGAAAATTCCGTGATTACTTCATATCACCTACGTCAAGATATTTCTATAAACTGACCAATAAATCATACCTTCGTCTTTGTGATTTAAAAATTTTTCGTGCGTGAGCTTTTTATATAAAAATGGAAAACAATATTAGACTGGTTTTAGTAATTTGTAAACGTGTGACTAAAGATCGATCGCCGATTTATCTAATACCATTCAGAAAAGTTACCTGAAATGGCAAAATTTGTGGTAATTTATATCGCGACAATTTGTCTTCTGTGTTATTGGGTCCTAGAAGTGGCAACTACTCCATTTCCATGCGTAAGATTTCATTATGATAATTTACTTTTAAAATTTGGTTTTTACTAATCTTCTTTTCGGTTAACAGAATGTAGTCTTTGGTGGCAAAAGGAAATGAAGACTACTTACTACAATACACATTTTTGCATCGTTTAATAGCCTGTTTGCAAAAACATCCGCACACCAGGATTTTATTTACTACGTAATATACAGTACATATATTACGTTAATTTACTTCGTATGTTCACTTTTCAAGTTAAATAAAATATCCGCACTAAAAAGTTATTTTTTTCTAAATTTCTGGATTCCTGCGACTGCTTAAAATTTTAGATTTCTCAGCCCATTTTAGAAAAGCCAGCTACGATGTTACCCTCACGACGGTTATGATCTTGCGAATTTTCAAACCAATCGCCGCAACGGGTTTGTAAAGATTCCCGCAGGAGGCGACACGAGCTACCTCGTAACTTCCGCGGCACCGCAGTACGCATCGCGCCCAACTTGACTCCACAGTTTTCTATGCACATGTTTTTATTTGACCACCCCGCCGAGACAACACGAATTGCCACGTAACTTACGCGGCACCGCAACACGCGTTGCGCTTAACTTGACTCTCACAGTTTTCTATGTAAATGTTTTTGTTTGATAACTCGAAAATTAAGTGAGCTACGAAAAAATACATAATGACTCAACTTGTACTAAATCAAATTTGTCATCGAAAATGTAGCCCTTTCCTCTAACATACCCCCCGCCCCATACATACCCAAAAAACCCGTCACAAACCTCAATTGCTGTATTTGGTGAAATTTAAAAAAAAAAATGACTTCAGGTTCTACCTCTTTACATGAATTTTCGATCCTGACATGGTTGTTTTCATCGACACCCCGCTCAACTTGAGGATGATTTTACTATCAATTTTGTCTTGCCGCGAATAAAAATGCTTCTTGCAAAAAAAATGGACATCGAGGAAAATTCCGTGATTACTTCGTATCACTGCATACGTCAAGATAATTCAGAACATTGACCAATAAATTATCCCTTTGTCTTTGTGATTTCACAATTTTTCATAAGTAAACTATTATCATATAAAAATGGAAAACCACATTAGACCGATTACAGTAATCCTTGAACGTGTGACCAAGGACCAATCGCTGATTTATTTAATAAGTTTCAAAAAAGTAACCTGAAATGTCAAAATTTGTGCTAATTTTTATCGCGACAGTTCACATTCTGTGTTATTGGATCTTGGAAACGTCAGCTACAGCGAATCCATGCGTAAGATTTCAACATGCTCGTTGCTCATTTACTTAGAAACACGTTTTTTACAAATTTTCCTCTTAATTAATAGATCCGTGTTGGGAAACGGTGAGACGCTATGGCTGTGGTGCGTATTTCTGCATCTCTTGATGACCTGCTTGCGATTTTGGGAAAATCATAAAATCTTACTCATGTGGTTCTTATATCTTGCCAAACTGCCGAGGAAACCTCTTCAGGTGATCGGTTCGAATTTGAACGCGAGCTAGTCTTTTTGAAACTGTTAAATTTTTATTTTAAGTTGTAACCAATTGTTCTGTTTTTTGTTTTTTCTGTTATTTATTGTATAATCATTAGATGCCGAAATTTATAAATAATCTAATTTATCCTGTTTTTTTCCCTTTTTTGTACGTATTTTTTTTGTAATATTTAATTTAAATTGTTAATTGTTTTTTCCTGGACACTATGGGGCCTCGACGCCGGGCGTCGTTAAATAAAGGTTTTGTTGTTGTTGTTGATTTTAGAAAAAAGCATGTCACAAACCCACAGAATATTCTCCTAGATCAACTTCAAAAAAAATTGCCCAGGGGTCTCTCAACATAACCAGTTGTGATTTTCCGAAAATATGGTCAATTCGAAGGATGGAATCGAAAACCAGCGAGACCAAAATTTTCAGCTGCGTGATCTCGCATCAACGGTTTCTGGAGGGTTGTGAAAATTCTGAAAAAATGATAATCGCCCCAGAGGCACAAGAACGACTTAGCGATGCGGAATTCGACGTCGAAGGGTCCGAATTAGGGAGGAAATATATTATAGGCATTTTAAAGCTATTTCTCCACACAAGACTCGATTTTTAAAATAGTATTTTCAATTATTAAAAATTAGCCAAAAATCGAAAAAAATCTTGGGCAGATAAAATTTTGGTTTATGGGAGTTTTGGACATGTTCTTTCCAAAAATTCAACTCCCGTTTAAATCTGAACCGGCTACTGGAAAATACTACACAAATTAACGATTATTATTACATCCAAAGCTACAATCCCTCATCTCTATACCTAATATCGGCACAAAAAACGCATCAAAACTATTCCAAAACCAGATATGTTACCAGCATGGTTCCAGATGTGATGTTGAACCGCAGAATTTACCTACTCAATTAAAACGCTTTCGCTTTTTCTAAATGACTTTTGGATCGAACGAATAAATCGCATAATCACGCAGGTGTTCTTTCTACAAAGTATTTACGTCATACGATTTTATTTTTCGTGAAAATTTAACATCGTGAAAAATTCGTGATTTATTTGTACCCATCATTTGTACGTTAAAATTTCAGATATTTTGGCAAACTAATAAATCACTCCTTTGTCTTGGTGATTTCGCGAGTGAACTACGATTTTGAACCTCGAAATGATTTTTTTTGATCAATTTTACCGGCCCTGTAGCTAGCCGAAATGTTTAGGAGGGGCAAATGAAATTTCAGGGGGGGAAAAATTGTTTAACCATACTTTGTTTTTTTAATAGTGTTAGAATGATATATAAGATAGGAAAAATTCCATTTATTAGTGAGCATGCATATAAAACGGTGCAGAAATTATATCATTACGCATTAATAACTAACGAAAAGGAAAAATGGTAGTAGATACAAAGGA